>SKCR01036425.1:0-121000 GCA_019454045.1 Zanthoxylum bungeanum | reverse complement strand
TCTATTCCGCATTATCGATGTCCAATCTCGATAATACTCCGACTAGGGATATTTAATGATTAAACTTTTATAGATTGATATTGTCTCATATCATCTCAATCCAGTATTAATCATATGGACTTTCGCCATTTATTAGTCAAAGTAAATAATATTACAAAACGGCAAAAGGCAATTTCATAATCACATAGTTAATTTTGTACAATAATACAATATCATTTACAAACAGTGACGCTATGGGACATAATGTCTAACAGTAATATTTCCCTGAGCCTCTAACTTTCTAATAATATTGAACTCATCTTATATAGGAATTCATGCATGGAACTAATGCCCAACTCAAATCAAGATTTCATAATGCTTTACAGACTAAAATACTCGAAATCACTATATAACTCAACTTTAGAAATAAACTCTTATAAGTTGTTACATTAATATTCTTTACTAACAAATAATATGATGCATGATATTTATTGACACTGACTTAACCGAACTCTGACTCAACCTGGTGGACTCAAAACCCCAGTGACTGCCTTCAGTATCCATACTATTGAGCTCGTCTTTCGGGTATTCATACAAAACAAAGAAACTGGGATGAGGGTTGGACAATATACGATCTAAGTGAGTGGACGAAAACTGAAATACAGTTATAAAAATATTTGGTTCTTAAACCAAAGTTAAATAAATAGCTTTAAACGAAAACTCTTTTTATGTCTGAAAACTCTGGATTTCTCCCTGAAAATTTCTTCTGAATTCTTTCTGTAAAACATAACTTTTCTGAAAGTTCCTTATAAAACTATTGCTTTTGAAAACATCATTTTCTAAAAACATTTTCTTAAAACTTAATCTGAAAACTATTCTGAAATTTGTATATGTCTCTGACAATTCTGATGTATAGGGTCGTTACACATTGCCGTCCCCCCATATGCCTACCTAGTACCAAAGTGCAAATCCATGCCTTTGGGGCGTTATGTATCGTCGTCCCCCAAAGCATGCCACTCTTATCACTGAAACTAGTGGTCTTGGGGCGTTACGTAGCACCGTCCCCCAAGCTACTGAACTAGAATTGAGGGTGTGGATCTATGCTACCCTCCAAGCTCTAAAACTATGATCTATGGGCATCTATCATCCATAGTCCTGAACTAGGATATTTGGGTGTTACTTAACACCGTCCCTCCATTCCTCTACATGTGAACATGTCTTCCGTCAATTCCATTTCTGTAACAAGTTGCACACTGAGGTGGGTTTTTCTGCCATGCCTTTAAAACTATAAAATCATACTTTGAAAACGTTTCTTCCTCAAACATAACTTAAATCATAAACTTTCATGAAATAAATGTAATAAAAATAATCTAATGCCCTAAAGCGTAAAAATAAGTCTGATATAAAAATAACAAAATGAAAGTTACTTTAAAAGGGTAGTGTCCACTCACTAGTCTGAAATTTTGGCTGGTGCTACGCCACTCGTTGAAGGGAATTATGGCTAATGCGATGATCTACCATTGAGAAACTTAATTAGGATATAAATCATGGAACATGGCGCGTCGCGATGCGCATGGTTACAGAAATGTGTTCTTCAAATTCCAATTCGCATCGCGACACAACTCTATTCGCTTCCGATGTATGCATTCCAAAATCAAACATTCACCAATTTCCCAGTACGCGTCATGACGTGACGTGAGTTGCGTCGCGATGCGAGGCCAAATTCAGGCCTTGACTCCAATTCTCCAAACCTAGTTTACTCATCAATCATTCCACACTTCTATATTACAACTTTTACTCATCCATCTAATAAAATTCAACGTAAATAAACTAAACCAACACTCTTCAATTCAATTTAACCTTTTAATCTCAAAATCCTAATTAGCTCAATACTTAGGGTTCAAATGCATTTGATTCTTATTCAACATAATCAATTCATGGTCACATGCCGCTAAATACTATGTTTATTATGCTCTTAACATTCATACACCATTATATCAACAAAACTACTCAATCCAAGATTTGGGTCAAATGAACTTACCTCAATCCACTTAATTTCATCACATTCCCAACTTCTCTATTGTTGCTTATCTTCATCATTTCTTCATCTTCTCACTTCTTCTCTCTTTTCTTTCTTTTCCTCTATCATTCTTTTTCTTTTTCTTTTCTTTTTCTTCCTCTTCCACCTTTTCGTTTCTTCCTTCTCCTTCTTTTCTAATTTAGTGAAACATTGAATAGTAACCCCTTTATATAGTAGGGCATATTTGAAATTGTCAAAAACGGAGAAAGTTGAGAGTTTTGTAGAAAATTTTAGAATTCTCTAGAATGACCCTCAAGTACTATTCATCCAAATTTTTGATATGCCTTTTTAGCCATTTCTGGTACGAATTTGCAAAAATGTTCAATGTGAAAGTTGTAGATCTCGCTTTTAAATTTTCGACAATATATAATTCATAACAATCGGAGTTTTTATGAGAAAGTTACGACCCAAATACCATGGGCTATCTGGAGTGCAATATCGTAGCATTTAATATCGGATTCTCGAAAAAATTACCGATTGTTCCCAGAGTCATTTCACGAGGGTATATATTTCCAAACATGATTTATATTATGCGATACTCGTCCCATAGTGTAATAGTAGTTGAAATTCTCGGTCGTTATAAATTCTCCCCCCTTAAATTGGATTCGTCCGTGAATCATCTTTAAACTTGGAATCATATCATAGATAACAAGATTTATGGGTTCCTTATAACCCACAGCTTTATCTGACTATATTCCTATTGCCTTAGTCTCATCCACTATACTATACATCTTCCCGATGATTTTCCATGTGCTATCATTATACCACATGACAATGTGATGATCATTCTTAACCTAGAATGCTATGACTTGGAAGTCATAACTAAAGTTGGATGCTAATTTATCTGTATAAACTCGTACTATACTATAACTATTATTTATCATCACAGATTCTATTTGGCTTAACTACGAAGACCTTTACCCGGCTGATCATTTACCAATTGACTAGTAAGCATATGAGATTCTCCATCATTCTTAACATCTAACTCATACATTGTACTTTATGTCATATTTGGGTAAACTGCTTCAAAATTTGTGGCCTCAATGAATATCCCTTAAGGTATTTACTAAGAGGTACCACCTCATTTTCGTTTCATAGGATCTTTGTTATGTATCCTCGACTACCTTATTTCTGAACTTCTAGTTATGCTCAACCTTTTTTGTCTCCAAGGAAATCCTTTTCTCTAGATCTTTAGTTATATTCACACAATTACTTGACTCAATCAAGTTCTCCTAATCTAGTACCTTTGACTCCTACTAGAGATACTAGTGTCTCACGGTTAGGCTTCCTATGTTTCCTTCCAGAATCAAAAAGTTTACAGAAGTTATCCTTGTCATTATTAACACTGCTTGTATTTGATACTCTTTTAACTGCACTTGTTTAACTTGATCTTAATATTCTTTCTCATGTTTTAGCTACTGAACTCTCTATATTCTCCTTGCCAAGCTTCATGCCTAGGGCTTCTTAGCTTACTGATATTGTCTACAAATTATGCTTGTACTTAAAACGTTGCTTCTAGGTAGCTTCCTAGTGGTCCTCCTCAATTGGCTACAGATTTAGGCTTAATTGTATGCACCTTGGTGCCTAAACTGCATTCCCTGCTATTAACATCGGTGCTGGCAATTTGATCCTGGCTAAAACTCATAGTCTTCTGTACTTTGATTTCATTGTTACTATAAATCTTGTTACGGTGTTCCACACTAACTTATTTTCCATAGCCTAGTGCTATCAAGGGTCGTTACTCAAATACATGCCATTTTACAATATCTTAAGGATTCACCTGCTATACTAATTGCAACATTGCAGTAATTTATCTCATTGATTCCATATTATGCTACGAATCTACCAAACCACCCTATACATGTGGTTTAGGCTGATATTAAGAAACCTTTGTTGTTTCATTCTTCTATTTTTACTTACTTAGTAATATCTCATATCATCTCGAAAGATTCATTTCCAACTGTTTACTTGTTAACCTTTTTTTTTTAATCTTTTCTCTTGCTTAGTTCTACTCCTGAAACTTCTCTGGCCTATGTCTCTGCTTCCTTATTCAAAGGATATCATTTCTTACATTCCCTTAGTCACGTCTATCACTACTCCTTTACATCTGAGTCATTACATGACCACTATTTTCTCTCTGTATCGCTCCATTTGAAAAACTTCTTTCTTAACTCCTTTACTCAGAGCTGTCACTCACTTTTATTTTGTCTTAAGCTAATCCTGAAGATCTTATGTTTCGGTCTTCTTTCACTATTCTTTCACTAATTCCTGTGAGTATTTTAAGGCAACATTCAAGGTCCATTACTGTTACTATTGTCTAACAGGGGTTAGAAGGGTGGGGATTGTCCTAGAGTCTTTCGGTGGTTGTGTTCTCAATAGCTACACGTGTTATAGTTGTTATGCTACTCATCTATAAGCTTATGACTCTTTTTGTTTACATGTTTGGTGTTGGCTCCCCCACTAGGGTACTACTACTAGGAACAATCTGAATTTCATGTTTCAACTTTACTACTAATTTGTTTTAGAATTATCGATGATACCACATTTTATTGTGAACCTCTATAAGGTCCATACTCTCTCAAACTCCTACCATACTCCTTCTGTTATTCTTCCTTACCAAGTTTTGTTCTGTCACTATACTTCCCTTCTCATCTTAGTTCCTTAAACCCCTTACACCTTTACTTTTCTGAAAATTCTATCAACTTCAATTACTTAAGGCCTCTTCTACTGAATCTTTTTGGTTTAGGTATCAATCTTATCTAGTTCTTCTTTCTCAATATTATGAGACTCTTATGAGTCATATACTATACTTTTGAGAGTCATTCTCTCTGGTCCCTTCGTACATCTAAGTCTTTACTTCTTTAAGGGCTCCTTAATTCAACAATAGCTTCTAGACTTAGCTTAACTTGTTGTAGCTTAAAACTAATCTATTTCATGCTTCTTATCTATGTTTCATTTGGATTCATCAATTTGGCTGTCCTGCCATCTCGCAATTGTCTAATCTGTCAATTAGTCTTCTTTATCGGTTCTTCTCTTTATTGGGCTCACAGTTGAGGGGTGAGCATACGCATTCCTAAAGGATCTATTGATACAAATTCTGATTTACACTTAAGCTCGGTGATGATCTGGTTAGGTGTCTATATGCTTACTAGAATCGAGGTTTCTAGAAGGAAGGGTTATCATTCGTTCTACAGGAACTTGGTCGACTACTCTATGTCTTGGGTCCACAACTATTATCAATTATCTATGCTACTACCTTCTTACTATGTTAACTACGTGCATGAATGTTCTGAAATTCTTTGTTACTTTTCACATTCCTCTTCATTACTTCCGTATCCTAAATCTTAGTTCTAAGTTGTGCTGCCAATGCTAGTGGTGATTCATTCTTCTGGTTACTTCATAGATCTTGGCTCTCTGCTCTTGCTATAGGCTACAACTTTACCATCTAATCTTATTGTCCTCACTGGTACTTTTGTTAAATTTTTAAGTGCCTCTATCTCTGGAGTCTGTCCTTTTATACCTTTCATGGATCTCTACTAGCATTGGGCGGACCTGTAGGTTCAAATACATTGGGTCTATTCTGTGGACTTCTACTAGTACTGTAAGCTTTATGCTGACTTGCTTAGATCTTTGGACTATACTAAATTATTTCCTTTACTTCCTCAAAACTTCCTTAATCATTTTTTTGGGTGATCTATCTTTCAAGGTCATCAATTTCTTAAGATGAACTCTCGTCGGGCTTCTTACGGTCACTTAATAGGAGCTAGGGCAACATCTAATGTCTTGATAGGTTTCGATATCCTTGTTCTGGTACGTTGTGTCATGATAGGGTCTATTTCTCATGTAAGGTAGGTATGATGTAGGCTCTATCAGGATGGCTTTCTAAGCGGTTGAAAACTAGATAGCTTAAGGTATTGTCTCCATCGAATTGCTTTAGATAAGGTAACTAATCATTCATGTTCATGACCATTATTTGTCTGCTTGTGGGCCTGAGTCTGGGTTTGAGGATCTGAAGTTCTTTAGGTCTTTTTTTGCATCTCTCGTCTGTGGGAACTCCCTAGGCTAGTCTCGATCTCTTGCTTCTTTTATCTTTCTGCCTATTCCTCGTTACCTGGGGAATTCAATATCTATATAAGGCACTCGAGGCTCTTAAATCTATTTGAAAGAAATTTCCAATGAGGGAAGGAATCTTACATCTACTAGGCACTTTAATACTTGCTCAGGCTCTTTTTATTCTCTTTTCTACTACAGATTCTGGTACTTCTTTATCGATTTGATTTTTGTATCTCTATATCTTCTTACTCTGGTTGCTTAAGCATCCTTACTTCTTCCTTACTTTTCTTCTAGCTTTCCTTTCCCACTAAGTTGGGTAACTTTTCTTATATTTTTACTATCTGATTTCATAGCATCATTTGTACTTCTAGTAATCGGCCGAATAACTTCAAGAAGATTCCTGACTTGGATCTAGAGTATAATTATTCTCGTAAGGAATACTATTCGAATGATTTTGGAAGCTTACTAACCTATTTGTGGAACTTGAGGACGTACTCGAGAATCAGATACTGGAGAGGTAGTGCCTCGCATATGGGTATGTCGGCCATACTGCGTATACCATACCCCAACACTCTACCCACTGTAGTCACTAACTCCACATACCATGCTCTGATACCATCTTTGAAACATCCTCAATCCGGGAGATGCTACCAGTAGGGAATAGGCCGTACTATTCCCCTGAGCCTCTAACATTCTAATAATATTGAACTCATCTTATATAGGAACTCATGCATGGGACCGATGCCCAACTCAACATCAAGATTTCATAATGCTTTGTAGACTGAAATACTCGAATTCACTATATAACTCAACTTTAGAAATAAACTCTTATAAGTCTTTATATGAATATTCTTTACTAACAAATAATATGATGCATGATATTTATTGACACTGACTTGACTGAACTCAGACTCAACATCGTAGACTCAAAACCCCAATGACTGCCTTCCGTATCTATCCTCTGGAGCTCGTCCTACGGGTATTCCTGCAAAACAAAGAAACTGTGAGGGGGTTAGACCGTTATACGATCTAAGTGAGTGGATAAAAACTGAAAAATTGTTATAAAAATATTTGGTTCTTAAACCAAAGTTAAGAAATAGCTTTAAACGAAAACTATTTTCTGTCTGAAAACTCTGGACTTCTGTCTTAAAATTTCTTCTGATTCTTTCGGTAAACTTAATTTTTCTGAAAGTTCCTTATAAAACTATTTCTTTCTCTGAAAAATTCATTTTCTAAAATCTTTTCTGAAAACTGAATCTGAAAACTATTCTGAAATACGTATATGTCTCTGAAATTCTGACGTAAGGGGTCGTTACGTATCTCCGTCCCCCTACGACTAACTAGAGCTAGGAGTGCAAATCCATGACTTTGGGCATTACGTATCGCCATTCCTAAAAACATGTCACTCCTGTCACTGAACTAGTGGTCTTGGGGCGTTATATATCGTCATCCCCCAAGCCACTGAACTAGAACTGGGGGTGCAGATCTATGCTACCCTCCAACCTCTAAAACTAGGATCCCGGGGTATCTGTCATCCCCTACAAGAAATTATACTTTATGTGGCAAAAATTTAGTGGCGAAATAAATTTCGCTACTAAAAATTATTATTAGTGGCGAAATTCAATTTCGCCACTAAAAGTTATTTTTAGTGGCGAAATTCAACATTACCACTAATAATAGGCAATTTCGCCACTAAATTAGTCATTTTTAGTGAGAATTTTGGGAGCTTTTTTTCGGCCTTCTAGTTTTTTTTTTTTTTTTTTTTACACTGAACGTCACACCTTCATCTTCATCTTATCACAAAAAAAAAAATCCACGAATTCAACTCTTCAGATCTCAACTCACAACAAAGAACAATATAAACAAATTTGCGTGTTCTTTCATCTTCTCTTGGCAATAACCCATTTGCACTTTGTCCTTTATCGTCTTTGTACTAGAAGAAGCTCTGGTACCAGCTCACCCTCAAGCTTGAACATCGTTATCTTTAAGGTCTGCTTCTATTTCCTCAATTTGGGTTTTCTGGGTTTTGAATTTATTTCTCTATTGTGTTAGGTTATTTTACTTATTTTATTAATCTATTCCCTCATATTCATAAAATTTCAATTTTGGCTCTGTCCTAACCCTAATCCCTGAAATTGATTTCATCACTATCTTCTCTGCTCTCAGCCTCTCACGATCACGAGTCACGACTCTCATCACTCATCACTCATCATCGGTCTTCTCTGGTTGCTTCACAGTCTGCTCTCGGTCTCTCATCTCAGCTTCAGGTGCCTCGGTTGCTTGCTCTCAGAAGTCGGATCTTAGTCTCTCATCTTAGATGCCTTGGTAATTCTTATCTCTTGCCACCCCTATTCCAGATATTACTCTTTAATGTCACTTACTCTTTTATCGATCAGTTTGTGAAGCAAGCTTCGAATCAAAAAGGTGCAGCACTCGGCTCCGTCATCGTCGAAGCCACTTTGCAGCCCTCGCTCTTTGCTTTCTCTGAGATTCTGGTTGTTCCCAATATTTCCGAGGTAATTGTTATTTTTAGGGTTTATACTCATAGGTTCTTTATTATGTTCCTTTTTTTTTTCTTGTATTGGTCGAGTTAGAGATTAAATTATGTGTCAAAAGAAGTTTACCCTCTGTTTGGTTGTTGAGAAAATGGAGGAAAAGATTTGGAAATGAAATTACGGTCATTTTGTGGCTTATGTTCTCTGTCTTGATCGCTTTATTGCTCTGAGAATAAGTATTGGGTACTAATTACAATAAATTATAAGTGGATTTCATGGTTTTGACTAAAGGGCATTGTGCGGTTTGAAGGAACGGAACACTCTAAATACCTTGACATGCTTCAATTGTTTGCACATGGGACATGAAGTGATTAAAAGAGTAAGCATGCTAATCATGACTTGTTCAATCTATATTCCTCTTTACTCAATATTTGCCATAGCTTCATTGGCCGTCTAATGTTTTTCCTTCATGCTCCATAAGCCATTTTATGGTGATATTTATCACAATTGAACCTGTTTGATTTATAGATAATACTAGCCATCTTCCACAATTGGTTCTTGATCAAGTCCTCAAGCTGAAGCAGCTTACTGTGCTTACATTGGCTGAGACAAACAAGTTATTGTCCTTGAACTAAACTTGTGCACATATATACCTCTTGTGGGTCTTTTGAAGATGCGGATAAGGTGTTTGATGAAAGTTCTAGTGAAAGTGTATAACCGTGGAATGCTTTGCTTAGAGGTACTGTGATTGCGGAAAAATGAGGTATCGTGATGTTCTTTTTAATTATATGAAAATGCATGAGTTGGGTGTTACACTAAATGTATATACTTTCTCTTGTGTGATTAAGAGTTTCGCGGTGCCTCTGCTCTAACGCAAGGTTTAAAGACTCATGCTTTGTTGACTAAGAATGGTTTCATCTGCTGAAATTTAGTTTCAGCGGATGAATGAGTTGCATATATATAAGTTGTTAAATATTATCATTACCAGTGATTCTGACATTTGAGTCTATTATCATATTGCAGTTCTTGTTGTGGTATTCGTTTCCAGCCAATTTTACCTTCTTTACATGTTGCTCGCTCTGTACGATGTCGGTTTGGAAACTTCAGCTCCGACTAGGTTTCAAGGTAATAATTATTTTTTTGTTTGTTAATTAATAAATTTGTAATTGTTTTAAAAACAATGAATTACAGTGTCTGTTTTACAGATTTTGCAGGAAAAAGAGAGGTTATTTATAGAGTAATTGATATACAGACTGAACCAGATAGCAGTGACGATGATAAGGTTCTTTTTTCCCCCTTTTGGGTGCTTTGCTCATTCTATATTTTATAAAGTGCAAGTTGAATTGGAGTTATGAGCAAAGAATTATAGCAAATAAAAAAACTTTATATATTTGCATGAAGTATTTTAACGTTGTAGTAAATTTAACAAGCCTAATACAATACATTTGTGTAGTATAGTGCAACTCACTAAATGCAACCAAAGTGATATATATATATATATATATATAGAAAGAAAAATATGTTTTATCTTTCATTGAATATTGTTAATGATCTTTTTCAACATCTTGTGTTTCTTCATCGGAATTGGACTGTAGATTCAAAAGAAATTCTTGCGTTTAAAGATAGTTGGCATCCAGGTATCCAACTGACTCTAGAAATTAGCAAAGGTCCGGTTGCTTTTGTATGATTGAAGCAAACCATCTTGTTGTTGGTTTTTTTGTTCAGAGAAAATATTTTCTAGATAGTACATATATAGAAAATGTTGTGGTTGTCTAAATTATTGGATGTTGAAAACTGGTATAGAAGATATCACTAGAAGAATATTATTTCACTTGCATGGTCTTGGCTCATATTTTGTAAAATTGACTTTGTTTGCGTCATTTTCTCTCTTATCTTAGGTACTATCAGGTCTTGAGATTTCGAGTGCTCAACCAACTGGTAAACTGCAACCAACAGTCTCAGAGCACAATAAGAGCGACTCCCTTCAGTCCCCTACAGATATTACATATGAGAAGCTAGTTCATTCAATGAATGGTTTCGTTGACTTTCACCATATGTTCAAAGTCTTTTTTGTAGTTTGGATATAGAATGTAAATTTAGATATAAGAAGAAATCAATAACTTTGATTTTTGAATTGTAACTAGTTGATCATTCTTGTAAATACAAATATTTTATTTACATATATTAATGTATATGATCAATAAGTTAATGTATTAAAATTTATGTTTTGGATCATTTTATAATATAAAATAACATATGGTGTATTAAAAAAATTGAAAATTATTTATTTGATCAGATTGCACTTTTATTAACGAAAATTTTGCTATTGAACGTCCATCTTTTTTGCTACTGAAGGTCTTTTTTTAATTTCGCCACTAAAAGTGACCTTAGTAGCGAAAAAATGACTTTTAGTGTCGAAATTTTCGCCACTAAAAGTGAATTTTCAGAGGCGAAAACTATTTCGCTACTAAAAATGAATCTCCAGTGGCGAAAAAAATATACTTTTAGTAGCGAATTAAATTTTCGCCACTAATACCTTTTGTGTCGCACTTTTAGTGGCGAAAATTTTCGCCATTAAAAGTCAATTTTGTTTAAGTGATCCCTAGTCCTGAACTAGGATTTGGGGGCGTTACATATCGCCATCCCCCAAGTCCTCTACATGTCCATAAGTCGTTCATAAATCCCATGTCTGTAACAAGTTGCATACTGAGGTGGGTTTTTCCCCATGCCTCGAAAACCATAAAATCATACTTTGAAAACGTTTCTTCCTCAAACATAACTTAAATCATAAATTTTCATAAAATAACTGTAATTAAAATAATCTAACGCCCTAAAGCGTAAAAATAAGTCTGATATAAAAATAACAAAATGAAAGTTAATTTAAAAGGGTAGTGTCCATTCACTGGTCTGAAATTTTGCTGGTGCTACGCCACTCGTCAAAGGGAATTGTGGCTCTTGCGATGATCTACCATTGAGAAACTTAATTAGGATATAAATCATGGAATACGCTTCGAAACTAGGTTAAATTTATTCTTTCGAACACGTATAAATTACTCAAGGCCCCCGATATCAATATTATGATATACTGTATGCAAACGGGCTAATACGAATTCTTTAGGATGGCACTTATCATACTAGGCTGAATCTGAGATGATCTAAAATTGATTTGGAAATATTTATCTTCGCGTCGCGACGCGCATGGTTCCAGAAACGTGTTCATCAAATTCCTGTTTGTGTCGCGATGCAACTCTATTTGCGTTGCGACGGGTGCATTCAATAATAAAACATTCACCGATTTTCCAGTACGCATCCCGACGTGACATGAGTTTCGTCGCGACGCGAGGCCAAATTCAGGCCTTAACTCCAATTCTCCAAGCCTAGTTTACTCATCAATCATTCCACACTTCCATATTACAACTTTTACTCATCAATCCCATAAAATTCAATGTAAATACTTACTAAACCAACACTCTTCAATTCAATTTAACCCTTTTAATCTCAAAATCCTAATTAGCTGAATACTTAGGGTTCCTATGCATTTGATTCTTATTCAACACAATTAATTCATGCTCACATGCCACTAGATGCTATGTTTATTGTGCTCTTAACATTCCTACACCATTATATCAACAAAACTACTCAATCAAAGATTTGGGTCAAATGACCTTACCTCAATCCACTTGATTTCTTCACATTCCCAACTTCTGTATTGTTGTTTATCTTATTCCTTGCTTCATCATCTCTTTTCTTCTCTCTTTTCTTTCTTTTCCTCTTATTCTTCTTCTTTTTCTTTTCTTCTTCTTCCTCTTCCACCATTTTGTTTCTTTCTTATTCTTATTCTTCTTTTATAATTTAGTGAAACATTGAATAGTAACCCCTTTATATAGTAAGGCTTATTTGAAATTGTCAAAAATGGAGAAAATTTGAGAGTTTTGTAGAAACTTTGAGAATTCTCTAGAATAACCATCGGGTATTATTCATCTGAATTTTGATATGCCTTTTTATCTCATTTCTGTTTCGAATTTACAAAACCGTTCAACGCGAACGTTGTAGATTTCGATCTTAGCTTACTGACGATATAAAATTCATAACAATCGGAGTTCGTATGAGAAAGTTACGGCCCAAATACCATGGGTTGTCCGTAGTGGAATATCGTGGCATCTAATATCGAATTCTCCATAAAATTACCGATTGTTCCCAAAGTCATGTCATGAGGGTATATATTTCCCACATGATTTATATTGTGCGACACTCGTCCCACAGTGTAATAGTAGTTGAAATTCCTGGTCGTTACAGGTTAGGGGATCCACCTTTACTATGTCAAATCTAGAAATCTCCCATATTATAATATATAAATTTGCATTAAATTACCAATCGACCATATAGGCGGTATACTGATGAAGTCATTTGATAATTAATTCCAATCGACCTTAAAGGCGGCATCCAATTATGTCAGGTTAAATCAATTTAATTAAGTCCAACCGACCATAAAGACGGGTTTTAAGATAATTTATCTTAAAACCAAAATATAAAAGAAATTAACTAGTTTTCCGAGAATTTATGGTCGGTTGGACTTAATTAAATTGATATAAAAGAAATTTATATATTATAACTTAAGGTTAAATCAATTTAATTAAGTCCAACTGACGATAAAAGCCTGATCGTCGCGACGCGAACTAGTTTTCCTGGAATTTAAGCTTGCTTCCTCAAGTCTTCCTTACCCAAATGCATTACCAATACACAATCCATCTCAATATCTTATCTCTACATCTTCTAAACCACTATTTCATCATCAACAATTCTTCCATCCATATTTCTCAAAATACCCAAAATCTAATACATTCATGAATTAGCCCTTCAAAACATAATTAGTTTCCTATTCTATTATCCACTTAAATGCAATCATTTATATGCGAATTACACTAGCAACACATCAATAAAATTAAAACTCTACATTCAAAGTTTTGGTCAAGACTTCTCACCTCCATTTATCAGATTCTTTTTCATTTTCCAAGCTTTTCCATGGTTGCCAAACCCTTTTTCTTTGTTTCTTTTTCCCTCTTATTTCTTTCTTCTTCTTTCTTCTTTTCTTACGTCTCTCTCTCTCTCACAATTTCTTCTTTCTGGTTTTTTAGGATAGATGAATTGTCCTCTTATTTATAGTCGGACTTTTTTTGACCAATTGACAACACTTTTATTTGAAAAAAAAAATCATTATTTTCAAGAAAGGTGTGGATTTCTATAGATAAGTCCCGAGTTATTATTCATCCGAATTTGTTATCTGTATTTTCAACCTTGTCTGCTTCGAATTGGGAAAGGTGTCCAACGTGAAAGTTGCAAGTGTCGATCTCAGCTTTTTGGTGATTTAAAATTCATAAAAATCAGAGTTCGTATGAGAAAGGTATGTCCCAAATATCGTGGGCTTTCTGGAGTGGAACATCGTACCCACTCGTATCGGGATCTGGACGAATTTACCGATTGCCTCCCAAGTCATTTCATGAGTGTATAAGTGTTCAAACATAATTTATATAATATAATACTCGTCCCAGAATGAAACAGTAATCGAGATCACCGGTCGTTACATATTTCCCCATAAATAGGATTCAACCTCGAATCCTTTCTAATACTGAGCTTGGTACTATAACTTTTGGGAATGTAGCACGATATAATCTTGTTTCTTAAGGTCTGAATTCTTGTTTTTCTTAAATTGGTATCCGGGGTTTACTCATTTCCATTTGACATTCTATAATTGTCTTTAACTTATTTCTTTATTCCTTTAAAGGCTTAAGACTTCTTTTAAGACTTCTTGGATAACTATTGATTTTGTACATGTCTTCACGAAAGTATATCCAACTTGTAGAATCCCAAATGAGTTAGTTGCATTCTTGCTAATATAGATCTATCTACGGTTGTTCTATAGGATTTACTTATTTTCATCTCTTATTCCTCTTTCTAGGTTATTACCAACTCTTAGATATTGCTTGGCATCTGTAACTCCTTGTAGCTATCATAGGTCTATTATACTTTCTACCACAACCAATAACCTTTTGCTATCCTGGTCTTAAGTATACCTCAAGTTCTTCAATTCCCTTATTTATTATAACTCCCTTAATGGTCTTTCTGAGTGCATCATCAATCTCTTCTTATCCAACGCCTTGTTATACTAAATGGTACTTTTTGTCTCGTAAGGTTAGGGTTCTTCATGTCCATCATAATTTGAAATAATCATATAAAAAGAAACTCCTTATTGCAAATACAAACACTTGTCCCAATAAACTTCCAGTTCTACTTGCTCAGTTTGAACTTAGGTTTTTATTCTCTATTTCTTATTGCTGACTTCCAATAACTTATGGGCTTCAACCTTTAGATTCTGTTGTCTTCTTCTTTATATTCGTTGCTAAGATAAATCTGATTGTTCTTCTTTTGTACCGCTTTGTTTCTTAACTTTCTTATTCTAAAAGTTTATTTCTTAAGTTATTCCTATATTCACACTTTAATTCCTTTGGGTATCTCAATGTTGTTCCTCCATAAATCCATTCCTCGTCACATTCTTTTCTTATTACACAGCATAGGAACTCATTAGTTATACATAATATCTTTATTTTGTTACTGTCTGATAGAATTCCCGTCTTATTTCGACAGTTATAAAATCTATTATCCCGTACTACTACTAATCTTAACTTTGTAAAATTTATTCTTGTATTTGTGTACCTTAATCATCATCTATTTAATATCTTTTCCATTTTCGTTTCACTAGGACAATCCTATGTCCAAGTATTTTTCTTGTCTTCTATCTTCTCTTCTGTTTTATTCTATGCTTGGGACTTCTATAATCTATGTCCATGTTTCCTTACCAGAAGGATGTTATCTTTACATATCTGTTATCATGTCTAACACTATTCTTCTGTAGTCTTGGTTCTGGTATTCTAATACATTACATCTTTACCGTTCCAACTAGACAACTTCTCTTCCAATTCTTCTTGCATAGAGTTATTTTCTTTTTCTATTCTGCTCTTGTACTATATAGAAAAACTTTATGTTCTGGTCTTCTTCCATTAAGTATTCACTTGTTCCTATGAGTGTCTTAAAGAGAGCTTCAAGGTCCATCTTGTTGCTGAAGTTTGACGAGAGTTGAGAGGGTGGGGTTTGTCCTAGAGTTTTTTTGTCGTGGTGCTCTCACTAGTTACCTGTGATGTAGTTGTGCGTGCCACTTATCTTTGAGCTTAAGATTCTATTTTCTGTATATCTGGTGTTAACTCACAACTTAGGTTCTTTTGTTAACAACCTTCTGAACTATCTCTTTCAACTTTGCCAATAATCTTTTTCTGGCTATTGGTTTTACTACCTCTTACTGAAAACTTACATAAGGTTCATACTCTCTCAAACTCCTACCATACTTCATCTGCTAAACTTCTTTACAAAATTTTGCTTTGTTACTTGCCTTTCCTCCTTATCTTGATTCCTTAACCCTGTCAGGTCACCCATCCCTTGGAAACTCCACATTTAAAACTATTTATGATATTACTATTGTATCTTTAGCTTGGGTAATACATTCTTACTAATCCTTTATTTTCTAGTATGGTGGGAAACTTTATATAAGTTGGATACTTTACCTATGTTTTTCTATGTGGTGCTTACTTTATTCCCTTACTCTTTTGAGCCTTTAATTCCTTGAAAATTTTCTGCTCTACTATGTATTAGGATATCCCTTCTGTATTTAGCTAGACTTATTGTAACTACAAACTACTCCGTCTCGTTCAAGATATTACAATCATTTGATTCTTCTCTAGGTCTTATTGAGCTTCTAGGTTTGGTTATCACATAATCTGTTTATCTTGTCCAATGTTCTTCTTTACTTATTCATCTTCTCGTTGGGCTCTAAATTGGGGGTGAATACACGATTTCTTTGGACATCTGAAAGTACAAGTTTTTGTTAACTGTTTAAGTCCAACGATGGTCTAGTTAGGTGTCTACACACTTACTAGGGTCAGAGTTATTCAACAGAAGAGTCATTTCTCATTCTAATGGTGCTGCACCGACTATTCTAAGTCTTAAGGTTTTCACAACTTTTTTTAATTATGCCGACGTGCCCATTGTTGGGAAATCTCTACGGTCTCGAGGATCGATTCAAGCAATAAACATATGCGAATACGTCAAAGGAATTTGCGGAATACTCACAATGATCGGTTGAGCGATGCGATGAAAATAAATCTTTTCCTCCAAGGTTGAAGCTCACTATTTTCTCCATTTGGTGTGCTCCATTTCGGTCAAGCTCCATGGATGGATCTCCAAGCTCCAAGCTTTGTGATTCCATGCTCACAAATCGATTTCCCTATCACCTTCGCAAGACCCGTAAAGTGTGCTAGCACTCCGTGAAAATTTGTAACAAATCCTCACTTGTTTCTCCTTATTTCACGGCATTTGCAGAATTTTGGAGAGCCAAAATGGCCCAAGGCTAAGAGTGAGTAGAGAGGAGAGGAGAGAGTATGTTTTCTTATTTTGTTTTCTAAAATCAATAAATGAAAATCTATAACCAAAATTTGGTATTAGCCTTTCAAAAAGTCAACCAAAGTTTTGGCTCCAAATTTGCATTAAAAGCCCACACCAACTTCATTAATGAATAGTGATTGCATGTCACTCACCAAAAAGGTGACTTGACATATATCACTAAAGTGACAAGTGATGTGACTCGCGATGTGACTTGCGGCCGCACATGATTCAAAATCGGAGTGGCGTCGCAAACACATTTTGGGCTCGGTTTCGTTAATTCCAAATTAACGAATTTTCCGTTGCGATGTAATTAAATGATTATGCCTAGCAAAATCACTATTCACGTCGCTTACGAATTAATTCTAAATTAACTCGTTCGCCCGAATTAAAATCCAATTTCAATTCCTCGTCGAAATCCAATTTCGTATAATATATCGAATATATTATTTTATCGATTAATTCCAAATTAATCGTTCTCTCTTTAATTAATATTTTATCCCAGATAAAATATCTCCGTAATTAATCCCAGATTAATTTTCTCTCTCAATTAATTAATCCCAGATTAATAAAGTGCGAGTCATACGTCATCGGTGAATCTTCGGGAGGCGACCCATGAGATCCCCGGATATGTTGGCAGTAAATGCGGTCGTCGGACTATCCGAACACGTAAGTACCTAGTACGACGTTTTTACCGATTTACAAGACAATGTTGGCTTCTAGCAAAGCACCATGCCAACCCAATTCTCCAGAAATATCCTTACAGGAATATGTGATATATATCAGGCGTAGTATACGTAGTATAACGTATTTCGATCCAGTATCAGATGTCACATGCTAGACATGGGGCTGGAATTATGTCTGCCCCGTACGAAGCACAGATCGGATCTCTGGTAACTAGTCTCTATAATCGGATAAACATGACCTAGTCATAATATCCCGATAGCTGCAGCATATAAGAGAACCAGTCCCGTATCCTACGTGACCATCATCTCCACTATGACTGGAGTGATACTTCCGACTTGACATCACACCCAACACACTACGATTCTCAATATACCCAGCAGAGGTGTACCCAGAACCTGTTAAAGCCTTGGACGACCTAAAACCAAAGTATATTGATTGTCGGAAGTACTAGCGGTGCAAGTCTCAGGTTAAGACCAAATACACCTACCCTGATTTCGGACTTCCATAGACACATAGTCATACTACCAATGGAATTCCGATGGGTCTAGCCAGAGCGAAGCTGTTTTCCGTACATCGGTAAAACACACCAACCTCCTATACACTTGCATGAGTATCCTATACCCAAATATATGAGAACTATGTCGTTATGCCCTCACAACGAGCACAAGTGTAATACTAGTCTTTTACGCATTATCGATGTCCAATCTCGATAATACTCTGACTAGGGATATTTAATGATTAAACCTTCGTGGATTGATACTGTCTCATATCATCTCAATCCAGGAACTAATCATATGGACCTTTCATCATTTATACATCTTGGTGATCTAATCACAAATGATAAAAGAGCAATTTCCTTTGTCACATAGTTAATTTGTACAACAACACCATGATCTGTACAAATAGTGACGCTATGGGTCATAACTGTCCAATAATCTCCCACTTGGCCTATAGCCAGTCACTCGAGTGTCTTACACCCGAACTATGTACGGTTCGCTCAAATTACTGAGAAAAGACTTTCGTCAGCGGATTTGCATGATTATCATCCGATGCGATTTATACGATCATCAAATCGCCATGATGTATGATCCGAACGAATCAGATGAATAGTCGAAGTATGTATCTGGATCGGTGATGAGACCATTAATTCTTTAGCCTGTGCTGTAGCCTAGCTCAGCTGCTAACAGAACTACTCCTAATCTGATTAGGATTATTATCAATCCAGAAGGCTGCTATTGCTGCCTCAGCTGCAGCAATATTCCACTTTTGTTGTTTATTCGGTAACGGTATCTTGCTCGGAAGATTTCCAGCTCACTGTTCCGTTATTCAAACTGTATAGTACCGTTGTTACGACTTATAGTCGTTATTATCGGTTATGAAACTTGCAACAGTGATCCCAGTCACTTCAAGTTCTCTTTCTCCATAGTTTAAGACAGCATCCTTAGATCTTCTAAGATACTAACGGATGTTCTTAACATCAATCCAATGACTATCACTTGGATTGGCCCGATTGTGACTCCATATGCTCAAAGCGTATGAGACACCAGGTCAAGTACATTTTTCAATGTACGAGTTCTCAGAGAGATTTCAACAACTTTAAATCTATCCCAGTAGATCTTTATTCCTAGAATAAATGTTGTTTCTCCCAAGAATTCTATGGAGAATTTTCATGAAAGCCAAGCTTTCACCGATTTTATTATGGGAATATCATTTCCAAGAAATGATATGTTATCATTATTCAGGACTTCCACTGTCAGTGCGCTCCCACTAACCCTCTTTATACATAATAATCATTTTCGTTTTTGAATTAAATCATACACCATTATGATTACATCAAAACGATAATTCCAAGAACCCAATGCTTGCTTCAATCCATACATGGATCGAATAACCTGCAAACCTTGTTTGCTAGTTTTGGTACGACAAAACCGTCAGGATGTTGTAAACATCCTCTTAAAGGTTTCCGTTTAAGGAAAGCGATTTTCCCGTTCAGCTGCCATATTTCATAAACGAAACATGCAGCATTAGCAAGCATTATCCAAATGGATTTACTGTGGCAACAGGTAAAAGGTTTCGTCGTAATCAACACAATGTTGATAACGATACCTTTTCGCTACAAGCCTAGCTTAGTACGTTGGTATGTTGCCTTCCATGAATGTCTTCCTTGAAGACTTATAGTACCAATAGGCACAATGCCTTCCGGTACAACAACTAGTATCCAAACATAGTTGGTTTACATGGAATCCATTTCGTATTATATGACACTATGCCATAATAGGGAGTCGATACCTTGTATCACTTCCTCATACGTAGTCAGTTCATATTCCTCAATAAGATTGACATCTTTATGAGGTGAGATCAGAAACCCATACCCCAGGTTGTTTCCTGACTCTCTCCGACTTACGCGGTTCTTGTGTATTCGAAGATTATTGGTATAGTTTCATCCTTGATGAACTATTTGTGTTCCATTAAGATTCGGTGCCTGGAATAGTATTACTACGATTTTCATCGAGTTTTACTATCCTCCCACTTACCACTGCACATTGGTATTCCTCTTAGGAAAACCTCATGGTGAGCAACAATTAAATTGTTTTCTTGTGAGTTGTATATGTACTATACTTTGGTTTCCCTAGGATAACCTACAACTTAGGCACTTATCCGATTTGGGTTCAAGTTTGGTATCATCCAAACTTATGCCTAGCATTCCCAAATCTTCAGGAATGAGAGAAACCCGGTTTCTTTCATGTTCATAACTAATATGAATTCTGTCAAACAGATTTTGGAACCTTATTCAAAATAAGTTTTGCACTGTTTACGCGTATCCGTTGAAGGAAATGGTAGCTCAGAGCAACTCATGATTAACCTTATCATGTCCAACAAAATTTGGTTTCTCCGTTCGGACACACCGTCAAAATGACATGTTACAGGAGGAGTCCTCATTGAAAGAATATTATACTCTTTCAAGTATGTAAGAAACTTATTGCTTAAGTATTTTTATCATGGTCCAATCGTGATGGTTTAATACTTTAGCCAATCTGTTTGTCTATTTCATGTCGAAACTCTAAAAGTTTCCGATTTGTGTTTCAAAAGAAACACATAACATAACGCGAATGCCACATCCGTAAAGGTCACGAAATATTCATATCCACCTCTAGCCTAGCTAGACATGGGCCCACTTGCTTCACTATGAACTAGGGCTAACAGATCGGTGGCACTAGCACTTTTACCAAGTAAATAGTGTTTTAGGCACTTTGCCCAATAAACTAGATTCGTAGACTTTATTTGAATAGAATTAAATATGTCCTAGTACCCACTCTTCAAAAGTGTGGATATACGATTCTTATTAATTGTGTCCCAGACAACAGTGCCACAATTAAGTTTCAACTGATTAATTCAGTTTGAGCTATTTGTTTGTCATGTTTTATGTTTGAGATTTATTTATATTCAAAATATAAATACTGTTTTTCACATCTAATGTGTTTATCTTTATATCATCTTTATATAATAAAAAACATTAGTGTTCTAGAATATAAAGGTATACCCGCAACGGGTTAAGCCCTAATATATATAGAGATAATGTATCTAGTCAAACTAGTTACCTTGTAACAGTTTCCTAATTTAAGTACACACCCAATGGGTAGTTCCTAAAGTTAGGTATCTACGGTTAAAACAACAACTTCGTCCCGTTTTCAATTCGCAGATTATCTCATCTGAAGTCAGTATCCTGCTCATGCAGATTCTGCACACCAGTACATATTTATGTACCACACTAAGTATTTAAAATCCAATTTTAATACTAGTATTGAACATAATTATGACAAACATATTTGAAGTCAGAGCCTTGCTCGTCTTCAATTCCTTCATGTATGATTTGTTCAAACGGCAGTCACGCTTCCGCGATCCTGTTTGCCACAATTTAGGCAGACATTTTGGGATATGTCCTTTATCTTCCCAGAAGATTATAATGATTTTGCCTTTGCCCTTTTCCACACTCAGAAGCCTTCGGCCTAGCCTTGGCCTTCTGGAATGTTGAAGTAAGGTGCGCCTTGCGCTTCTTGCCTTATTGCAAACTTTGGCTTTATCTCATTGAGAATAGCCATTAACTCTCCAAGAGTTTTGCATTGCAATTTAGTACTTCTAAGATCTAAGAATAGATCTGTGAAGATCCTTCAATTTCAATATCATACTACAAGGATCTAATCCTTAGTTCTGATTAAGAAATTAATGAGTCTATTTGGCAAGCATAATGGATTAAGCACTAAAGTTATCATCACATGAATATTCCAAATATCATGCTCTACTATTTGCTTAACTCCGGGCTTAGGCCTAATATGTTATTTTATCAAATAAAGTAACTTATTAGTTTCCAGGACCATCCTGATATTTTATTCCCAATTCGAAAATTAAAGTCGTTTAAATACATTTTCACCCAGGATTATGTTTTAAACACTAATCTTTCAATTTTATCTTGATTCTAATAGTCCAACTATTTAATCAACGATTTCGGTACTATTCATTATAATGATTACTATAGTCTAACTATATAATCAACTATAATTTAATAGGTTAAATTCAATTATATTGATTACTATAATCCAATTATAAAATCAACTATTAATTGAAATAGTTTGAATACAATCCAATTGTTTATTAAAACAACGTTAAATATTAGTCCAACTAATATATAATTTATTTCACGAAATAATTTGAAATGAGCGCGTATTGCAAGTTACTAAACGAATATTGCAAATTCAATACTTGCCTCCAACTATTTTTCGGCGAGCCTCTAACCCTCTGTGGAGTACTTAGGAAACCGTGTTTCCTAGTGGGCTAGGATCCCGTTAAATGTCACACAATCTTGACTTTGGCCAACAAATTGTATGATAATTAACTAGGTAGATCTCTAAGATCAATTGGATCCCATCCAATTCCTACATCCAGTAGGTGGACATCCAAGTCCGAAACATATATCTTATATATGCCAATATATCCAATATATTGCCTAACCTTTTTCCTCTGAATCAACTAAGCCTTGGCTTTGGCACAACAAACTTAGTGATCCCAGTTAAGCGGAACCCATTGACCATGGAAAGCTTCGTAATCAATGTCGATGGACAAGAAATGATCTTGACTTTGGCCAACAAATCACAACTTGGACAAGACACCGATATGTAACAAAGCTCTCGTGATTCAAACACATCCTCGACGGACAAAGGCCTTGACTTTGGCCAACAAACCAATGCCAGTCTTAGATCTTGAGTAAGAATCACTCAATGGAAGGAAAAAAGCTTAATATTTTGTGAGGGTTTTTCGCGTGCAAATTGGCAACCAATTTATTATCTTTGTTAAGGTCTCATCATCATACACCCTTAAACATGCATTCTAAACACATAATAAGGCGCGTAAAATAAAATAATAATGATATGCGGATGGATACTTAACACATTGATCCTAGATCAAATCTCTCTCTTTCCTCTCTCCCGCTAGCACAAGTATTACTTCTACCTGTTACATAACACTTCTAAAGAAACCTCATTTACATTGGGGGGAATAGGTGAGAAGAGAAATACAAAGAGTAAGGAGGTAATAGGCTGGACACGCAAGTCCAATTAATAAATTCTAAATTTATTACAACAATTTCCGAAATTGCCCCACCAATCTAATATCCATCCGATATACATTATTCATGCATCGCAACCATGTATTCACACAAGCATGTTATCAATCAATCTAATCCAATTAATTAATCTGATAATTAATGACCATCCAATGTTCAAACAACGATTTGATTTTGCGCGAGTCAAACTCGTTTTGCGAATAAAAACTCAAAGTACGAATTCTTGAATTCAATTAAACTACAAAATTAAATCCAATTTAATATGTATTTAATACTAATTCACTATTTAATTCCAAATTAAATATTGCACTTTAATAACGAACCTTTACGACTTAAATTCCAAATTTAATCGTTACGGGTCTCAAAGGCCGATTAACGTCCAACGTTAATTTAATTAAAGTCCAATGGGCTTTCAATTAATTTCATTAAGGCGTGGACTTTTGGTCAACTTGGGTCAAACCCAATAACCAAAGTCCAATCAATGAATAACCCCATAAGCCTAGAAATCAATTTAGGCCCATTAGGCCGAATTAAAATAATTAAGGTCCATTAGTTGCATTTGGACTTTATGGAAACGGTTTTAGTCCCAATTGGATCAACCAATTTAGCCTAAACCCATCTTATACCCAAGCCCAATAAGCCCAATTACAACATTTCAAGCCCAATTTCCAAAATTAGCCCAACATAATTAAATTCCAAAATCCAATTTCACAATTTAATTAACCAAAGTGCATTACATAATTAATTACCCAAATTAATATTTTCAAAACATCAATTAGCCTAATTAATTATGCACATTAACTACAATTAGTGTCCAACACAATTGATCAAAAATCAAACCCAATTTACATGCTATAAGTCTCGACAATCATGGGGAATTTTGTCTAATTTCAAATTCAATCCAATTAATTCTCAAATCAACAATTCCCAAATGATTCCAACTCATCCAATTAATCGAAAATAAAAAATACCAAGACATTAGGGTTATGTAGATTCGGCCAAGCCAACCCAATGGGGAAAATTGTTCCAAATCAATTTTCATGAATTGATCCAATCAAACTTCAATTAAACATCATTTAAACATACTCAATCAAACAATTTAATCAAATCATGCTTAAAATCAATTTACCCAAATTTAACCATAAGTTCAAGTTTCATGCTTTTACTCGCTCCTATACCATTGTTGGGAAATCTCTACGGTCCCGAGGATCGATTCAAGCAAGAAACATATGCGAATACATCAAAAGAAGTTGCGGAATACTCACAATGATCGGTTGAGAGATGCGATGAAAATAAATCTTTTCCTCCAAGGTTGAAGCTCACAGTTTTCTCCATTTGGTGTGCTCCATTTCGGTCAAGCTCCATGGATGGATCTCCAAGCTCCAAGCTTTGTGATTCCATGCTCACAAGTCGGTTTCCCTATCACCTTCGCAAGACCCGTAAAGTGTGCTAGCACTTAGTGAAAATTTGCAACAAATCCTCACTTGTTTCTCCTTCATTTCACGGCATTTGCAGAATTTTGGAGAGCCAAAATGGCCCAAGGCCGAGAGTGAGTAGAGAGGAGAGGAGAGAGTGTGTTTTCTTATTTTGTTTTCTAAAAACAATAAAGGAAAATCTATTACCAAAATTTGGTATTAGCCTTTCAAAAAGTCAACCAAAGTTTTGGCTCCAAATTTGCATTAAAAGCCCACACCAACTTCAATCATGAATAGTGACTGCATGTCACTCACCAAAAAGGTGACTTGACATCTATCACTAAAGTGACAAGTGATGTGACTCGCGATGTGACTTGCGGCCGCACTTGATTCAAAATCGGAGTGGGGTCGCAAACATATTTCTGGCTCGGTTTCGTTAATTCCAAATTAACAAATTTTCCGTTGCGACGTAATTAAATGCCTAGCAAAATCACTATTCACGTCACTTATGAATTAATTCTAAATTAACTCGTTCGCCCAAATTAAAATCCAATTTCAATTCCGCGTCGAAATCCAATTTCGTATAATATATCAAATATATATTATTTTATCGATTAATTCCAATTAATCGTTCTCTCTTTAATTAATATTTTATCCCAGATAAAATATCTCCGTAATTAATCCCAAATTAATTTTCTCTCTCAATTAATTAATCCCAGATTAATAAAGTGCGAGTCATACGTCATCGATGAATCTTAGGGAAGCGACCCATGAGATCCCCGGATATGTTGGCAGTAAATGCGGTCGTCAGACTATCCGAACACGTAAGTACCTAGTACGACGTTTTTACCGATTTACAAGACAAGGTTGGCTTCTAGCAAAGCGTCATGCCTACCCGATTCTCCAGAAATATCCTTACAGGAATATGTGATCTATATCAGGCGTAGTATACGTGTATAGCGTATTTCGATCCAGTATCAGATGTCACATGATAGGCATGGGGCTGGAATTGTGTCTGCCCCGTACGAAGCACAGATCGGATCTCTGGTAACTAGTCTCTATAATCGGATAAACATGACCTAGTCATATATATCCCGATAGCTGCAGCATATAAGAGAACCAGTCCCGTATCCTACGTGACCATCATCTCCACTATGACTGGAGTGATACTTCCGTCTTGTCATCACACCCAACACAATACAATTCTCAATATACCCAGCAGAGGTGTACCCAGAACCTGTTAAAGCCCTGGACGACCTAAAACCAAAGTATATTGATTGTCGGAAGTACTAGCGGTGCAAGTCTCAAGTTAAGACCAAATACACCTACCCTGATTTCGGACTTCCATAGACACATAGTCATACTACCAATGGAATTCCGATGGGTCTATCCAGAGCGAAGCTGTTTTCCGTACCATCGGTAAAACACAACCTACTACTACACTTGCATGAGTATCCTATACCCAAATATATGAGAACTATATCGTTATGCCCTCACAACGAGCACAAGTGTAATACTAGTCTTTTACGCATTATCAATGTCCAATCTCGATAATACTCTGACTAGGTATATTTAATGATTAAACCTTCGTGGATTGATACTGTCTCATATCATCTCAATCCAGGAACTAATCATATGGACCTTTCATCATTTATACATCTTGGTGATCTAATCACAAATGATAAAAGAGCAATTTCCTTTGTCACATAGTTAATTTGTACAACAACACCATGATCTGTACAAATAGTGACGCTATGGGTCATAACTGTCCAACATCCATCTGCGTCATTACCTTTAAATTTCATTATCTCTGCTACTATAGATACTGGTCTTTCTTACTACTTTGTATTTTCCTATAATATCTCTTGGCTTTATGTTGTACTACTGTGACTGGTGATGGTTTATTCTCATGGGCTATTTTCTAGATATTTTCTCTCTACTCTTGTTATCGTCTACGGCTATGCCATTTAATGTTTATTTGTTCGTGCTAGTAATCTTGTTAACTTCTGAGTACCTTCAATCTCATGGGTCTGTCTTCTCTAAACTCACGTGGGTTTCTATTGGTATTGATCTAATTTATGAGTTCTACTATGGTTTGTCTGTTCTGTGGACTATATTGGGTTCTTTCTTTTTTAACTTCGAAGGCTTTCTAGGTCCTTTTTCTGAATGATCTATCTTCTCATATTTTCTGTTTAATTTTCTATTTTTAGGATAAACGCTCATTGGGTTTTCTTATGGTTGCCTTTATTTAAACTGGAAATAAGATGGGCCAAACCTCTAGGTCTTGATGGTTATCGTGATCCTTGTTCTGGTACTCTGTGTCCTGATAGAGTCTATTACTCATGTAAGGTAGGTATGGAATAGACTTCGTCATGACAACTTCTTTTCTGAATTACTGTTTGATGAGGATTTTGGTAAGTCAGATCTTATCTACATTTGTTTCTTTAGTTATGGTAACTAATCACTTCTCTTTATGTCTTCCATTTTACTTACTCACGGATCTAGGTTTGGTTATCCGGAACTTCTACATCTTTTACGATAGATTGGGTTTACGGGAAACTTCATTGACTAGTCCCGATCTTTACTTTTCTTATTTTTCTGAATATTTTTTCCATTATGGAGAAACTTTGCTATCTATAAGAGATGCTTATGGCTATTGGGTCAACCTGGTGTCATTTTCTGATGAAAAAGAAATCTTAGTATGAAAGAAGAAATTTTACTCAGGTTTACTCAACATCTTACCATTGTTCTGGCTTGCTATATTGTCTTTACTTCCACAAGTTCTTGTGTTTTCTTGATCATCTTCTTCTGTACCTTTGTCTTTTTATTACCTCTGATTACTTAGATTGTCTGTACCTTATCCTTTTACTTTTCTTATAAATTTTCTTTATCAACTATTTCTTTATCTTTCCCACTTACTGTTTCTGATTACTTGAACATCTAGGTATCTTTCCTATTTTCCTTTTTAGCTTTCTCTTTCTCTTTCTACTTTTTTGGGTAGGTATCCTTAGAACTTAACTATTTTTTTATGTCTCTTTACTTTTCTATCTCTAGCGGTTGAAGCTTCTATGCATATTTTCTTCCTTTCTTATAGCTTTCTATGCCCATTCCACTAAGTAACTATCCTTAGTACTTGTATTTCCTAGCTTCGTGGCTCGGCTTAATCTTGAATAATCATAGAATGATTCGTAACTAGCGTGAGAATTAGGGTTACTTATTGGGAAGCAACTTAGGTAGCCTTGGGAATGCTTACTAACTTGTCTATGGAGCTTGAGGACGTACTCGAGGATCGGATACTGGAGAGGTAGTGCCTCGTATACAGGTATCTTGGACATACTTAGTATACCAGACCCTAACACTCTACTCACTGCAGTCACTGACTCCCTAGACCATGCTCTGATACCATCTTTGAAACAACCCTAATTCGGGAGATGCTACCGGTAGGGAATAGGCGGTACTATACACATGAGCCTCTGATTATCTATTTGTAATCATCTTAACTGGACTACTCTCAAATGACTTTTTCATGCATAGGACCATTGCCCCAACTCAACAATATGAAATGCATCTCAAATGCTCATATACTGTACTCATTAGTACCACACATCACAACCTTAAAAATGAACACCTTAGCATATTTCAATAACTTATTCAATATAGTGCATGAAATACAACTTTTACTTTGACACTAATGATACTGAAACTTTATACACACTGTGGTGGACTCAGACCCTCTAGTAACTGCCATAAGTATCAATCCTCCCGAGCTTGTCCTCCATGATCTTGCAAAACAAAACACTGGGAGTATAGGGTTAGATCATTTTACAATCTAAGTGAGTGGATGAAAACTGAAATACTATTATGAAAATATTTATATGAAAACTCTTTTCAGAAATCCGTATCTGAAAACCATTTCTGAAATATGTATCTGAAAACTATTTCTGAAAACTGCTATATGTCTCTGAAATCCCAACGTATGGGGCCGTTACGTGTCGCCATCCCCCCATACACCTAACTAGAGCTAGGAGTGTAAATCCAAGACATTGTGGCATTAAGTATCACAGTCTCCCAAAGCATGCCACTCTAGTCCCTGAAACTAGTGGTCTTGGGGCGTTACGTATCGCCATCCCCCATGCCACTGAACTAGAACTGGGAGTGCGGATCTATGCTACCCTCCAAGCTCTGAAACTAGGATCTAGGGGCATTTGTCATCCGTAGTCCTGAACTAGGATTTAGGGGCGTTATGTATCGTCGTTCCCCCAGTCCTCTACATGTGTACATATCATCCGTCAATTCCAAGTCTGTCATAAGTTACATATTGAGGTGGGTTTTTCCCTCATGCCTGAAAACACATAAAAACCAAACTTTGAAAATATCTCGTTCTAAAACATTTCTTGGAACATGCTTAATTTTCATAAAATGCAAAATATATTTGGCACCCTAAACTCAGAAAATATAAGTATGATATATATATATATATAATAAACATAAAGTAAAATCAACTTAAGAAAAGTGTGTCCATTCACATATTTTAGAATCTGGCCACGTTACTCACTTGCAGAAGGAAGCCCTGGTTCCTGCGATGATTTATAATTGATAATCTCGATTAGAAGATGGACTTAGGAATATATAATTCAGATTCAACTAATTTTTCTTATTCAAGTAATTACTATCACCTCGAGGCATATCTTACTATATCATAAGGTAATATATATATATTATATACTTACGAGTTGATACGAGACCCTTAGGGTGGCCTCTAACATGCAAGAGAGAAACTGATGAGCCTCGTATGGAGGCACTACCTGAAAAGTTGTAGAAGTTGGGAAAAGCGAATGTGGGAAGGAAGGAAAACCTCCAAAATTAGGACCTCATTGGATTCGAACTCACTAGCCAGCCTCGGATTCACTCAGTCAGTTTCTGTTTCAAACCTCAGCCTCAGCCCATCAACCCAGCCTCGGCCCAAATCCATCCACACGCCTAAGGCCCATGAACCTATGTACAACGCCCGAAAAAAAGAGAGAGAAGAAAATCTCGTGCAATTAACGTGTCAAAATTCCCTCATCAACACTTTCCAATTTAAAAAGATTTTGGGATCCCATCCAATTTAACAAGATTTGGGGTATTCTCATTACCAAATTAGTGAGATTGTGTTCCCAAAATAATTTAAGAAAATATCTCCCAAATTATATGATTTGTTTCCCTATTTGGAGATCCATTCAAATCATTATAAATTAGGGACCAAATCATCACAAGAGAGAGGCTACACTTGGACGGAAGCATCAACAAAAAAACCCTAAGCTCCTATTCTTCTTCTTCTTACCACCGAAACACAAAGAAAAACAACAAAAAAAACATAAAAAAATCGAACACAAAAAACAAAGAAAAAAACTGTGGGACACAGAAACTGGGCGACGCATCCTGTTCTAGGCTCGCGGCCTAGTCGGGAGTACGGAGTAGCCACAAGGGACTAAACTGGAGAATAATAGAGTTTCCACCCGGTGTGAACCGAGAAAATGAGATTTAAGGCCGCACTCACCCCTCGCAAGGTAAAACCTCAAACCGTTGGGTTCAGAATGGTCCCTTACTTATGTCACTTATAATGAAAGGATTTGTGTAATAATTTTATCAAGCTTAAGTAACACTTATTTCCAAGAGTATCATGCTTCTAAATTCACATGTACAAAAATAAAACTTACACCTAAATTTACATATATTTCACATCTAAGATTGCATGCTTGAAAGTACATCAAAGTAGCAACGAACATACAACTTCATTGGCATATTGTACTCACGAAAACATAAGCACAAACTAACAACACAAGCACACATGTGAGCACTTTTCCAAGTGGTACGTGGAATTGTATCCCAAGTACAGACCGCACTACCGTCCATTCGGAATCGGCTACGGAATTTATGTCTGGGTTTCCATCCGATATACCACAAGAAATAATACTCCAATGCTATCATGACATGGATATATGAATTGTGATATGTTAAGCCAAGACTAAGGTAAATGATGCAACTAATGGAATAAACATGCTTTTCATTATGATGCATACAAAGATAAGAATGACTATGTGGGATTTCATAATACATGCATGAATGGTATAGTTGGCTTTATGTGAGAGTTATGAGTGTCTGCGTGAATGCAAGGTGGCTTTATGACGTGAGGAGTTATGAGTGTGTGTACTGGCAGTGGCTAGGTGAGAGTGTTAGGTTAGGGCTAATGACGTGAGGAGTTGTGCTTATGGTAAGCGGCTAAATGGCTGGCGAATTGCGTGAATTGTTTGAGTGCGTGGGGACTGTCAACGTGGGGCAAGTGCGCGTTTGTGATGAAGCTAGGGGCGTTGAAGGCTTGTGTCGTTAAAGCTATGAGGACGTGTGGAAGCTGGGTGGCAGTGTGATGGTGACAATTTGTATGAGGGGGCGTATGCGTGTGAGAATTATGAGATGGCAGGTGGCGTTAAGGGGCGTCAAGGTCTTAACGTGAATGAGGGTTCTGGTTTGTGTGTGAACAAAGGAAAGTGTAAGGGCTAATAATATGGGTGTGCCAATGGTAATAGATCGAGCCAGGACGGGGGTAGATGATGCAATCAATATATGAAAGACGCGGCAAATATCATGGTATAGGTAGCCTTTTAGGCTTTTCTTCCCCCAAATGGTGAACCTTTTTAGTCCAACACAATGAGCCCATGCGCTTTTCATTACAATGTGTACAAAGATAAAGATAACTATATGAAACTTAGTATGTCCGATTGAACATATCTTGCATTCAACCGAACACACATCAACCGGCGCGGCAAAGCATCGTGGTAAAGGGTTTTAACCCCTCCGAATAGGGGACCTTTCATCGCACTTACTAAGCCATGCACTCGATTGTATCATGCACACAAAGAATTAAAAAACAATAATATCAAACTTAGTATGCCCGATAGAACATATCTTGCATTCAACCGAACCCACATCAACCGGCGCGGCAAAGCATCGTGGTAAAGGGTTTTAACCCCTCAAAATAGGGGACCTTTCATCGCACTTACTAAGCCCATGCGCTCGATTGCATCATGCAAACAAAGAATTAAAAACAATAATATCAAACTTAGTATGCCCGATTGAACATATCTTGCATTCAACCGAACACACATCAACCGGTGCGGCAAAACATCGTGGTAAAGGATTTTAACCCCTCTAAATAGGGGACCTTTCATCGCACTTACTAAGCCCATGCGCTCGATTGTATCATGCATAAACAAATAACATGCAGAATTCAAATGACGAAAAATAAATAAACCAAAGCAACATAAAACAAAAGAGGATGTCGTTTACTCAAGCGGTACGTGGAGTTGTATCCCGAGTACAGATCATACTACCGTCCATTCGGAATCGGCTATGAAATTTATGTCCGGGTTTCCATCCGATATACCGCGAGAGTTGACACATCTTTTATTTTATTCCAAGTCCACAACATACAATATTTCATGATACATGCATATTTATCTACTCAAGGGCCACAACATGCATTTTGACATAACAATCATGCGAACAATACTCAATGAATAATAAAAATAAAACAGAAAACGAATGTTGAAAATACCCTCAGGTCTAACCTTTTTTGCCGACTTTCGGACTTGCCTTTCACGGAGATCGGAAGGGTAAAGCTCCTCCACTTCTCCAGTTCACTGGTTTAGCGTCTTAGCTCACTGTTTTGCTGTTTTGCTTGCTGTTTGGCCTCCGTTTTGCTTCTGTTTTCTCTGTATTTTCTGCTCACTGTTTCAGGTCTATTAGTGGACTGTTTTTGCGTTTTTTAGGGGGGTTAGGGTTGCTGTTTAGGGCGTTTTTGCTGTTGTTTTAGGGGGTTAAATTACTGCTGATTTTGGTGGTCAAAATAGTGCAGTTTTGTTTACTGCAGTTTTCGGTAATGGAGAGGCTTATGTGGGCTGCTGTTTTTTGGTGATATGGGGGGTTTATGGGGCTGTATTTGCGTGTCCTAAGGCTGTGGTATGGGGCTGTGTATTCAGGTATGGAGGGACTTGGAGGAGGGGTGGTTGTTTCGGTTATTGAAGGAGGTATAGGAGATAAATTGTTTTACTTCTTTATGTTATTACCGTGAATGATATTGTGTGAAGGTGATGGGAAATTCTTTGCTTGTTTTCTTCTTGTGATGGGCGTGAACTATATGTGTCAATGAGAGGATGGCTTTGGTTAGAGGTTGTTTATATAGAGAAGGGTTAGGGCTTCGCCTTGTCTCACAAGGAAGGGATTTGGTGCATTCAATTAGGATATGATTTAGTGTTAGACAAGAAAAGCAATGGATTTGATTGGGGGACATGTCTTGGCTAGATTAGGAATACAATATATTTGATTGGTTAGGATTAGGCATTTAATTTGTTAGATTAGGAAGTCAATATTTTTTATTTGTTATGATTGATTTTAATTAGGTATATCATCTTTTTAATTTAGGTATATAAAATATTTGATTGTTTAAATTAGACATGATTTTATTTTATGTTTTATTTAATTTGGTAAATGATTTAATTATTATTTTATTTAATTACATTATCTAATTAATATTTAACTTAATATTTGATTTAATTTGGGTGTGTATTAGGGTGAATAGGCGTATGGGCCTTGTAGTGGGTGTGTGGGCCTTTGGTTGGTGGGTTTAGTTTGTGTGGGCTAGGTGTGTGGGCTTGCGGGGGTTTTAGGTCAAGGCCAAAGGGCTTGCGGGGATTTTGGGCCGAGGTTAGGTGATTTGTGAATGTCTTGGGCCGGGAATAATTTTTAAAACGGAGAACCAACAAGTAATCCGAACCTAAACCAGCAAACTTAATCCGAATATGAGTCAATTCTTGACTCCTCCCTTCCGACGTTCGTTTCCCGCGGCTTCCGCAACTTAAAAGATAGTGCCTTCAACTGAGACTCATCATCGGGTTTCACATGCAAAAATGCAATGTCTACACCAGCATAAAAACAATAGCCCAAAACTGAAAAAAAAAATAGTGCCAAAAACCGCAAAAATGGCAAGCAAAAATAGTGCCAAAAATCACAAAAATAGCAAGCAAAAACCGCAAAAACAGCCAGCAAAAAACAACAAAAAAACAACAGCAAAAAAACACCCAAACAGCAGCCAAAATCACCCAAAACAACAGCCAAAATAATCCAAAACAGCAAGCCAAAACAACCAAAACAGCAAACAACAAACCAAAAAACAGGCACAAAAAAATAGTAAAAACAGCGCCAAAAAATATTAAAAATAGCAACCAGAAAACAGCAAACAACAACCAAAAGTAGCAAAACAGCAACAAAAAAACAACAAAATAGCAAGCTAAAATAGCGAACCAGCATCCACAAACAGCGAACCAGCAATCCTTCCGGCGAAGGCCTAACGCACTTCCAAGAAAGCAACTAAAAAAGTAAGACCTCAGGGCACCCTTATCATATTTATTTTCATAAGTTCTGGACGCTGCGTGCCTGGCTGGACGTGAAATACACCCAGCCGGGTATGCGAAGTCCTATATCAAAGACGACCAAATTTCTGGTCACATTATTTTCTTCTTTGGCATTCTTTATTTATTTATTCACTTTTATCGTTATGCCATTATTTCGCCTTTATTTTATTTTCTTTAATTTTTGTTCATGTTGATGATTATATTTTATGCATTTTTTTACCTCTTTAGTTATTCATTATTCGTTTTCATGTCTATTTTTTATGTCCGTTTACATTGCATTGATGATTATGTATGTGATTATCCCTTGCAGTATCTCGGATGGAAACCCAAACATAAATTCTATAGCCGAATCCGAATGGATGGTAGTGCGGTCTGTACTTGGAATACAACCCCACGTACCACTCAGGAAATATTCATATATGCGTGATTAACCCCCCTTTTTGTTTGCTATTTATTTATCGACGCTTTTCCGGCTTATCTTTGTTTATTATAGTTTTCGTTACCGCATCATGTACTTCTTAATTTAATATTCTTTTTTTGAACTATGTTATTGTATTTATTATTTTGATTGGGTATGTTTTATGTTTTTATCCGCTTTTTACATGAATTGCATAAATACTTGGCTATGCCATTGTGTGAACCCGTCCATTATACTGGCATAAGTAATGGACCATTCTGAACCCAACGGTTTTGAGGTCTTCTTCCCTTGCGAGGGGTGAGTGCGGCCTAAATCTTTTCCGAGTTCATGATAGGTGGCAACTCCTTTATTCTATAGTTTAGTCCCCCCGGCTACTCCTGCTCTCTACTATGCTCTCTACGGGCGTCGAGCCCAACAATATCGTGGTCGCCGAGCATCATCGGTATAACGGTAAACCCCGCTTCGCTCCTACAGCAACGCAAACTAGTTTTCCAGGATTTTAAGCTTGTTTCCTCAAGTCTTCCTTACCCAAATGCATTACATACACGATCCATCTCAATACCTTATCTCTACATCTTCTAAACTACTATTTCATCATCACAATTCTTTCATCTATATTTCTCAAAATACCAAAAATCTATTCTTCTATTCTTCTTCTTTCATTATTTAAACCTATTTTTGCTACGAATTTGGAAAACTTTTCAACAAAAATATTATAGTTTTCTCATCTCATCTTTCTGGCGATATAAAATTCATAAAAATCAGATTTCGTATGAGAATGTTATGGCCCAAATACCATGGGCTGTCCGAGGGTGAACATCGTATCCACTCGTATCGGGATCTCAACGAATTTACTGATTGTCTCCCAAGTCATTTCATGAGTGTATAAGTGTTCAAACGTAATTTATATAATATAATATTCATCCCATAATGAAATAGTAATCGATATCACCGGTCGTCGAGATTACCGGTCGTTACAACTGTTGGAAATTATCTAAGGTCCCAAGATCAAATCAAGACATGAAAACATGCGTGAATACACCAACGAAGATAGCGGAATACTTACATTGATCGGTTATGTCGATTTGAAGACGAATCATGCCCAAAAACGCACTGCCTTGGTAAGCTTACTGCAACCAGTCCATGCTCACTGTCTTGGCAGTTTCGGGTCTCAAAACGAAGCTCCAAACTCCATCGGATGAGTCCCGCCTCATGGTCGAACCTCCCTACCACCTTCGCAAGACTTGAAAGTGTGCTAGCACTTGATTTCTCACCATGAGAAACCACTCTTGCTTCCCTTATTCACGCCCAAACTGGTTCAAAACCAGTGAAGAATGGCCACCATTGCCGTGAGAGAGAGAGAATTTGAGAGAGAAAAATTGTGTATTAAGTTATTAAAATGATTTACCAAAAATCAATTTATATTTATGCCATAATTTTCATTAAATTAATAATAAAATTATGACACAAAGCATGCAATGGCTTAGAGTGTCAAACACTCAAACTCCATGCAATGACATTGAGTGCAATGTACACAATCTACATGCAAAGCATTAGAATGACATGTGTCATGTGGGCCCCACACGTTTCCAAATGAAAGTGGGCCCACGTGCACTCACGCGTTCGGGTTCGATATTTCCGAAATACCGAGCTTACGTCGCGACGTTAATTCAATCGAATTTAAATAAATAATTGCGCCTGGCGAAATTATTATTTACGTCGCTAACGAATTAATTCTAAATTAACTCGTTTGCCCGAATTAAAATCTGATTTTAATTCCGCGTCGAAATCTAATTTCGTCTAATATATCGAATATATTAATACATCGATTAATTCCGAATTAATCGTTCTCTCTCTTTAGACGACATTTTATCCCGGATAAAATATCTCCGTTATTAATCCTAGATTAATTTTCTCTCTCTTCTATATAATCCCAGATTATTCAAGAGTGCGAGTTGTGCGTCATCGGTGGATTATCGGGAAGCGACCCATGAGATCCCCGGATAATCTGGCAGTAAATACGGTCGTCGGAGTATCCGAATCACGTACGTACCAAGTACTACGTTCTACCGATTTACGAGACAAGGTCGACTCCTAGCAAAGCACCAAGTCTACCCAATTCTCCGGACATATCCATTTAAGAATATTAAGATCTGTATCAAGCGTAGTATACTAATGTATTGTGCATATCGGCCCAGTATCGGATAGTCACGTGCTAGGGCTGGGCTGGATAAGTGTCTGCCCCGTCCGAAACACATATCGGATGTCTGGTAACTAGTCTCTATAATCGGATATTCATGACCTGGTCATAATATCACGATTGGATGCGCATCACTTTAAGAGCACTAATACCGTATCCTGCGTGACATCATCTCCATTATGACTGGAGTGACACTTCCGTCTTGACATCACATCCAATACACTACGATTCTCAATATACCCGGCATTGGCGTACACAGAACCGGTTACAGTCCTAGACGACCTCAACTAAAGTATATCGATTGTCGTAAGCATTAGCGATGTAAGTCTCAGGTTAAGACTATACACACCTACCTTGATTTCGGCCTCCCATAGACACATAGTCATAATACCAATGGGATTCCGAGGGGTCTATCCAGAGCGAAGCTGTTTCCCGTACCATCGGTGAAACACGACCTCCTATCGCACTTGCATAAGTATCCAATACTTATATATATGAGAACTATGTCGTTGTGCCCTCACAACGCGCACAAGTGCAATACTAGCCTATTCCGCATTATCGATGTCCAGTCTCGATAATACTACGGCTAGGGATATTTAATGATTAATCCTTCGTGGACTGATACTGTCTCATATCATCTCAATCCAGGAACTAATCATAGGGACCTCTCTTCATTTATATATCTATGGTGATCTAATCACAAATGATGAGAGTGCAATTTCCTTGTTACATAGTTAATTTGCTACAACAACACAATGATCTGTGCAAATAGTGACGCTATGGGTCATTTTATCCAACAATCTCCCACTTGGCACATAGCGAGTCACTCAGTGTCCTACACCCGAACTATGTAAGGTTCGCTCAAATTGCTGAGGAAAGGTTTTCGTCAGCGGATTTGTTCGATTATCGTTTGACGCGATTTATACGATCATCACATCGCCACGATGTATGATCCGAACGAATCAGATGATATAGAAGTATATATCTGGATCGTCGATGAGACCTTTAATTCCTTTAGCCTGTGCTGACGCCTAGCTCAGCTGCTAACAGAACTATATCTAATCTAATTAGATTTATTTCGACCCAAAGGCTTCTATTGCTGCCTCAGCTGCAGCAATAATCCGCATTTGTTGTTTATTCGGCAACAGTTATCTTGCTTGGAAGATTTCCAGCTCACTGTCCCGTTATTCAAACTTTATAGTACCGCAGTATTTAATCGTTTGGAAACTTGCTGCAGTGATCCCAGTCACTTCAAGTTCTCCTTCTCCATAGTAAAAGATAGCATCTTTAGTTCTCAGAGATACTAACAGATGTTCTTAACTTCAATCCAGTGACTATCACTTGGATTGACCCGATTGTGACTCCATATGCTCGAAGCGTATGAGACACCAATACAAGTACATTTTAAATGTACAATTTCCCAGAGAGTGTTAACAACTCCAAATCTATCCCAGTAGATCTTTATTCCTTGAATAAAGGTTGTTACTCCCCAGAATTCTACGGAGAATTTCTATGAAAGAATATCTATGAAAGCCAAGCTTTCACCAATTGCTTATGGGAATTTAACTGTCAGTGCGCTCTCCACTAACCTCCTTATATACACAAGAATTATTTCGTTTTGAGTCAAATCATAAACCATTATGATTATTTCAAAACGTCAGTTCCAAGAACCTTATGCTTGCATCAATCCAAACATGGATCGAATAACCCGCAAACCTTGTTTGTCGGTTATACAAAATCGTCAGGATGTTGTAAACATCCTCCAAAAGGTTTCCTTTTCAGGAAAGCGATTTTGATTTGTAACTGACATATTTCATAAATGAAATATAGTTATTTCAAGCATCTTCAAAATGGATTTACCATGGCAACAGGTAAAAGGTTGAACCGTTATTAACACAATGTTGATAACGATACCTTTCCGTCAAAAGCCTAGCTTTGTACGTTGGTATGTTGCCATCCATGTATGTCTTCCTTGAAGACGTTAATGTACCATAGGCACAATGCCTTGTGGTACAACAACTAGTATCCAAAATAGTTGTTATACATGGAATCCATTTCGGACTCATGGCACTTTGCCATAACAGGGAGTCGATACCTCGTATCACTTCCTCATAACGTAGTCGGATGGTACACCTCCATAAGATTGACATCTTTATGAGGTTAGATCAGAAACCCATACCCTAGGTTGTTTTCTGACTCTATCCGATCTACTAGTTTCTTGTGTATTTGAAGATTAATGGTATAGTTTCATCATAGATGAACTATTTGTGTTCCATTAAGGACTTCGTGCCTTGAACAGTATTACTCTCCGATTTTCATCGAGTATCACTATCCTCCCACTGACCACTGCATATCGGTATTCCTCTCAGGAAAACCGCATGGTGAGCAACAATTACATTGTTCTCATGTGGGATTTATAAGTACTATACTTAAGGTTTCCCTTAGGATAACCTATATTGGCACTTATCCAATTTGGGTCCTTAGTTTGGTATCATCCAAACGCTATGCCTGGCATACCCAAATTATCAGGAATGAGAAACCTCGTTTCTTCCTGTTCATATCCTATATGATATCTGTCAAACAGATTTATATGGAACCTTATTCTAAATAAGTTTTGCACTGTTAATACATATCCTGTTGAAGGAAATAGTAGCTCAGAGCGACTCGTGATAAACCTTATCATGTCCAACAAAATTCGGTTTTAGTTCAGACACACCGTCTAACTGACGTGTCTCGGGAGGAGTCCTCACATGAAAGAACACCGTACTCTTTCATTATATATGAAACTTACTGCTTAAGTATTTTCCATTTCGGTCTTACCGTGGCGGAATAACACTATAGCCGATCTGTTTGTTTTCTTCGTGTCGAAACTTCAAAAGTTTCCGATCTGTGTTCTTCAAAAGAAACACATAACCACAACGTGATGCTACATCTCCGTTAAGGTCACGAAATATTCATGTTCACATCTAGCCTAGCTAGATATGGGCCCACTTACTTCACCATGAATAGGGCTAACAGATCGGTGGCCCTTTTACTATTACCAAGTAAATAGTATTTTAGGTATTTAACCTAATAAACTAGATTCGTAGACCTTATTTGAATAGTCAAATCAGTCCTAGTACCCACTCTTAAAAGTGTGGATATACGAGTCTTGTTTAATTGTGTCCTAGACAACAATGCCACAAATAAGTCTCCATTGATCAAATCAATTTAAGCTATTTATTTGTCATTTTATATGTTTGAGATTTTATTATATATCAAAATATAAATTCTGTTATTTACATCCAATGTATTTATCTCAGTATCATCTTTATATAATGAAACACTTTAGTGTTCTAGAATATAAAGGTTTTATCCGCATCGGATTAAACACTGATATAGAGATAATGTCTCTAGTCAAACTAGTTACATTATAACATTTCCTAATTTAAGTACATACCCAAGGGTAGTTCCTAAACTTAGGTATCTACGGTCGAAACAGCGACTTTCGTCCCGTTTCCAATTCGCAGAGAAATCTCGGCTTGAAGCCAGTATCCAGCTCACAGCGGATTCTGAACGTCAATACATATATATATTATGTACCACACTAAGTATTTAAAATCCAATTTCAATACTAGTAGTAAACATAACTTTGACAAATATTTTTAAAGTTAGAGCCTCGCCCTATCTTTAATTCCTTCGTGTCTTCCATATCCAAATGGTAGTCACTTTGGGATATGTCAATTATCTTTTCAATATTTCACAAACCTTTGGCCAAGCCTTGGGTTTTAGAATATCGAAATGATATGCACCTTGTGCTACATGCCCAATTGCAAACTTTGACTTTTCTCTCACTAGAATAGTCAATTAATTGCAACTTTAATACTTTTAAATCTAAAGATAGATTTATTATAAGTATATTAATTAAGCACTAAAGTCATCATCACATAAATCTTCCAAAGACTTTATGCTCTACTATTTGCTTAATTATGGGCTTAGTCATAATAAGTTATTTTATCAAATAAATTAACCTATTATTAATTCCCAATTGAAAATTAAATCATTTAAAGCATTTAATCCAATGATTATATATATATTTTCAACTTTTCAATTCTTTCTTGATTTTAATAGTCCAACTATTTAATCAATTTAATAAGGTACTATTTATTATAATGATTACAATAATCCAATTATTTAATCAACTATAATTTTAATATTGATTACTATAATCTAATTATAAAATCAACTATCATTTTAATTCAATTATATTGATTACTATAATCCAATTATAAAATCAACTATATATTGAATGAGTTTGTATATAGTCCAACTATATATTTATAAAACAACATAAAATATTAGTCCAACTAATACTTTTGATTAATATGACGAGTAAAATATAGATGAGCGCGTTTAGCGAGTATTCGAACGAATGTTGCAAATTCAATACTTGCCTCCCACTATTTTTCGTCGAGCCTCTAACCCTCTGTCGAGTACTCGGGAAACCGTGTTTCCTAGTGGGCTAGGATCCCGTTAAATATCACACAATCTTGACTTTGGCCAACAAATTGTATGATAATTAACTAGGTAGATCTCGAAGATCAATTGGATCTAATCCAACTCCTAGATCCAGTAGGTGGACATCCAAGTCCTAAACATATATCTTATATATGCCTATATATCCAATATATACCCTAACCTTTTTCCTCTGAATCAACTAGGCCTTGGCTTTGGCACAACAAACCTAGTGATCCCAGTCAAGCGCGGACCCATTGACATGGAAGCTTCGTAATCAATGTCAATGGACAAGAAGTGGTCTTGACTTTGGCCAACAAACCACAACTTGGACACGACACCGATATGGAACAAAGCCTCGTGATTAAAACACATCTTGACGGACAAGGGCTTGACTTTGGCAACAACCCCTGCCAATCTCGGATCTTGAGTAAGAATCACTCAATGGAAGGAAAATAAACGCTTGATATTTAACGAGGGTTTTTCGCGTGCAAATTGGCTACCAATTTAATTATCTTTGTTAAGGTCTCATCATCATACACCCTTAAACATGCATTCTAAATACATAATAAAGCGAGTATGAAATAAATAATAATGATATGCGGATGGATACTTTACACATTGATCCTAGATCAAATCTCTCCCTTTCTCACTCAAGCTAGCACTAGTATTACTTCTACCCGTTACACTACACTTCTAAAGAAACCTCATATACATAGAGGGGAATAGGTGAGAAGAGAATACAAAGAGAAAGAAGGTGATAAGGCTGGACACGCAGGTCCAATTTAATAAATCGAATTTATTACAACAATTTCTAAAATTGCCCACCCGACTAATCCATCCGATATACATTATTCATTCAACACAACCACGTATTCACACACATAAGCATGCTATCAATCAATCTAATCAAATTAATTAATCTGATAATTAAGTGATCATCCAATGTTCAAACAACGATTTGATTTTGTTCGAGTCAAACTCGTTTTTGCGAATAAGTACTTAAAGTACGAATTCATGAATTAAATTAAACTACATCATTAAATCTAATTTAACATGTATTTAATACTAATTCACTATTCAATTCCAAATTAAATATTACACTTTTATTTAATAAACCTTTTACGATTTAAATTCCAAATCTAATCGTAACGCGTCTCAAAGACCGATTAACGTCCAACGTCAATTCAATTAAAGTCCAATGGGCTTTTGATTGATTTCTTAAGGCGTGGACTTTTGGTCAACTCGGGTCAAACCGATAACCAAAGTCCAATCCGGGATTTACCCCATAAGCCCATAAATCAATCTTGGCCCATTAGGCCCAATTGAACTTTAAAGGTTCATTAAGTCGCATTTGGGCTTTATGGTCAAGGTTTTGGGCCCAATTGGATCCAATCCATTTGGCCTAAACCAAACTTGATAAATCAAGCCCAATAGGCCCAAATACAACATTAAATCCAATTTCCAAAATTAGGCCAAATAATTAAATTCAAAATCCAATTTCAATTTAATTACCAAAGTGTATTACATGATCAATCAACTAAATCAATCAACATTTCTAAAACACCATATTAGTCCAATTAATCATGCTTGATTCATTATCATATGTCCAACACACAAAATTGAAAAATCAAACCCATCTACATGCTTAAAGGTCTCGGCCAAGGGAGTGATTTCATGTCCAATTCGGTTTCATCCATCCAATAATCCGCATCGACATTAAATACATATCCCGAATGATTTCCAATACATCCAATTTCAAAATCAAAATTACCAAGACATTAGGGCATTAGTCACATTCGGCCAACTCAAAGATTTTGGGGTTTTTGTCCAATTCGAAATCCAATCCAATCCGATTCAAATTAACATCAACCTAATCGATTCTAACTCATCAAATGAATTAAAAAACAAAAAATCCAAGATCCCAAATGCTATACATTCGGCCAAGGTGAATAAATTGGGGAAAATTATTCCAAATCAATTTTCATCAAATTAGTCCAACCAAAATGAATTTAAACATGTTATAAGCATACTCAAACAAGCAATTTATTCAAATCATGCTCAACAAACATTTACCCAAATTTTAAGCCCTACATTTTTCATGCTTGCAACATTAGCTCTGATACCATTGTTGGAAATTATCTAAGGTCCCAAGATCAAATCAAGACATGAAAACATGCGTGAATACACCAATGAAGATAGCGGAATACTTACATTGATCGGTTATGTCGATTTGAAGACGAATCATGCCCAAAAACGCACTGCCTTGGTAAGCTTACTGCAACCAGTCCATGCTCACTGTCTTGGCAGTTTCGGGTCTCAAAACGAAGCTCCAAACTCCATCGGATGAGTCCCGCCTCATGGTCGAACCTCCCTACCACCTTCGCAAGACTTGAAAGTGTGCTAGCACTTGATTTTCACCATGAAAACCACTCTTGCTTCCCTTATTCACGCCCAAACTGGTTCAAACCAGTGAAGAATGGCACCATTGGGCGTGAGAGGAAGAGAGAATTTGAGAGAGATAAAATTGTGTTAAGTTATTAAAATGATTTACCAAAAATCAATTTATATTTATGCCATAATTTTCATTAAATTAATAATAAAATTATGACACAAACATGCAATGGCTTAGAGTGTCAAACACTCAAACTCCATGCAATGACATTGAGTGCAATGTACACAATCTACATGCAAAGCATTAGAATGACATGTGTCATGTGGGCCCCACACGTTTCCAAATGAAAGTGGGCCCACGTGCACTCACGCGTTCGGGTTCGATATTTCCGAAATACCGAGCTTACGTCGCGACGTTAATTCAATCGAATTTAAATAAATAATTGCGCCTGGCGAAATTATTATTTACGTCGCTAACGAATTAATTCTAAATTAACTCGTTTGCCCGAATTAAAATCTGATTTTAATTCCGCGTCGAAATCTAATTTCGTCTAATATATCGAATATATTAATACATCGATTAATTCCGAATTAATCGTTCTCTCTCTTTAGACGACATTTTATCCCGGATAAAATATCTCCGTTATTAATCCTAGATTAATTTTCTCTCTCTCTATATAATCCCAGATTATTCAAGAGTGCGAGTTGTGCGTCATCGGTGGATTATCGGGAAGCGACCCATGAGATCCCCGGATAATCTGGCAGTAAATACGGTCGTCGGAGTATCCGAATCACGTACGTACCAAGTACTACGTTTCTACTACCGATTTACGAGACAAGGTCGACTCCTAGCAAAGCACCAAGTCTACCCAATTCTCCGGACATATCCATTAAAGAATATTAAGATCTGTATCAAGCGTAGTATACTAATGTATTGTGCATATCGGCCCAGTATCGGATAGTCACGTGCTAGGGCTGGGGCTGGATAAGTGTCTGCCCCGTCCGAAACACATATCGGATGTCTGGTAACTAGTCTCTATAATCGGATATTCATGACCTGGTCATAATATCACGATTGGATGCGCATCACTTTAAGAGCACTAATACCGTATCCTGCGTGACATCATCTCCATTATGACTGGAGTGACACTTCCGTCTTGACATCACATCCAATACACTACGATTCTCAATATACCCGGCATTGGCGTACACAGAACCGTTTACAGTCCTAGACGACCTCAACTAAAGTATATCGATTGTCGTAAGCATTAGCGATGTAAGTCTCAGGTTAAGACTATACACACCTACCTTGATTTCGGCCTCCCATAGACACATCGTCATAATACCAATGGGATTCCGAGGGGTCTATCCAGAGCGAAGCTGTTTCCCGTACCATCGGTGAAACACGACCTCCTATCGCACTTGCATAAGTATCCAATACTTATATATATGAGAACTATGTCGTTGTGCCCTCACAACGCGCACAAGTGCAATACTAGCCTATTCCGCATTATCGATGTCCAGTCTCGATAATACTACGGCTAGGGATATTTAATGATTATATCCTTCGTGGACTGATACTGTCTCATATCATCTCAATCCAGGAACTAATCATAGGGACCTCTCTTCATTTATATATCTATGGTGATCTAATCACAAATGATGAGAGTGCAATTTCCTTATTACATAGTTAATTTGCTACAACAACACGATGATCTGTGCAAATAGTGACGCTATGGGTCATATTTTGTCCAACAACAACCCATCTCTATAAGCCTCTGAATTCACCAAAACTTCGGCATGATTTATTCTAAAACTAGATAACTTGGAATCTTAGTCTAGCACCAAAACGAACCTGAAATAAACTCTCATATATCAAAATGGACCTCAAGTCCACACCAACTGATCAAAATCATGCCTAAGGGCTTCGTGCCAATATCATCTATCAAGAATTAAGGCTCAGTGCCCACAACATCATCAACATCATCAGCAATCAAAATTGTGTACTTAATATATATACAAACCACGTGCTCAGCTCAACTAGCAAAATAATAACCAAAATATCCTAGACTTCTTAAACCTCCATAACTTCTCACAGGACACTTGCGAGGGTGACTGCCGCTTGAGTGATCCGCGTCTCGAGTATGACTTCCAAATTTGAAATGGTTAACCCATCTGGTAGCCAACCTGCAAAACTAGCAAACTAGTTTTGTGATAGTTATAAAAACTCAATAAGTAACCATGATAGTATTACAACTAATGATATGCGAAAAATATACCAATATTTACCGCTCATTTACTTAATATTTTGTATAGTTTCTCGAGTATTGTGAATATTTTTATGTGTTTTGTGTTATTTTGCAGATAAATAAAATTTCGGAACTCACTGGAATTGAATCGGAGCTAAAACGATGAAAATTCATATAAAAAAAGGGCAAAATGGGAAATTTTTATATTCCTGCGTCGCGACGCGCAACATCCTCTGCTTCGCGACATGAAACCAATTATTCAACTGTCGACACACATCATCCACATCGTCATCATGATGTCATCACTGTAGCGCACGTCGTGACGCCAACCCTCAATGCATCGCGACGCCAAGCCAATTATTGAGTTGCTGACACTTGTACAATACTATAGCACGCGTCTCAACGAGCATGAGTTTTGTGTCGCGACGCGTTGCATTTTTGAAGCCTATAAATAAAGGCATGATTAAAGGAAAATTCATACTTTCTTCTTGGGATTTTCCTTTGAATACTAAGAAGAGGGTATCTTGTTTGTTTAATTTCAGTTTTCTTGTATTTAATTTTTATTTTAAGTAATAAATCTTTCTTTGTTTTACTTTAAATATTAGTAGGTACTTCTTTCTGCTGGGGTGAAAGGTAAAGCTTTTATTATTATAATTTAGATTAATATCCCTTAGTTATAATAAATAAATTATCTTAAAACCTTACTTAATAGGATACCGCCTTTATGGTCGGTTGGACTTAATTAAATTAATTTTAACCTAACTTAATTGGATATCGTCTTTATGGTTGGTTGGAATTAATTAAAAATCTGACTTAATCATAATACAACCTATATTGTCGGTTGATAGTATAACGCAGATTTATATATTATAATAAGAGAGATTTCTATATTAGAAGTAATAAAAGTGGATCTCATAACCCTAGCATTTTATTTTATTATTTTATTTTACCTTTTAAATTTTCAAGTTTGTTTATGTTTTTATATTTATAAATATTGTATCTAGGGTTGTGATGAATTCCAATATCACTGGTTTATAAGTTGGTTATTTTGTGTCTTGGGTATTATATTGGTTTATTTATTGAGTCTTAATTTTAATGCTTCTTATTAACTGGCCACTAATAAGATTGATATGGTAAACTTAAAATGAACTTGATGAATGGATTGTAGGATTCAGCCTTACAGTCAATAGCTCATGATCTCACCTTAAGGTAGATTTCCCTTAGGGGAGATTTACTTCCATGATAGACATATACCTGTCGGACATGGGTAGCCACAATTGGAACTTAATCTTAATGAATTCAGAGTTTCTTGGTTAACTTAGACATATAGTTAATTAGATTACTTTGGGTGTTTGCATCTGACCATCGAAAGAGGCTTTTGCATATTTTCGTGTTCCAGGTTAATAAACTGATATATTACACAAACATGAGATAATCACTTCATCATTAAAAGATATTGGAATGATGCACAGCCCTAGATAGCTTTATAATATTGATTTTTCCTTTAATTTACTTTCGCATTATTTTAATTACATGTCTTTAGTAAACATCACCAATCAACCAACAATCAAATCAATTAGATACTCATGGACTTTTAGCTTCACAAATTGATAGCATAGGTATTAAGTCCTCGTGGGATCGATATATTTTATACTACATGAGCGATACATGCGCTTACGTTACGTGTGTGTTTATACACCGGTCCAGGTTTTGGCGTCGTTACCGGGGACTTATTTATCTTTTACTATTAATTTTGAGGTTAGATACTTTACTTGTGTCTAATTTGTTTTTACTTATTATTTTTATTTTCTTGTGTTCCAGGTTCTCAGACACTACATGAGAAGAAGCAGAAGCTTTGTAATCCATCCATCTGACCAAGAAATTAAAAGAACTATCAGACAGTTGAGAAGAGAAATGCGAGATGGCCAAAAAGCACTGATCAACATAAACAATCAATAACCTGAACCTTTGGAGGTTGTACCACCAATACCCATTCGAGATATAACAATTACGGTGGTTGACGGCTCTAATCATCATGTATCGTACTACCTCTGCAAATGCGTGTGACATCAAAACATGTATTCAAATGATACAACAATCAGTTCAGTTTGGGGGAAGTGCAACTTCCTAAAAGTTTGTGGCACATTCAATTACAACCGAGCAGCAGAAGAAGCAATGCGTCTGCGTGTGTTCCCATATTGTTTGAAAAAAACGCTAAGGCTTGGCTCCATTCACTACCAGCAGATTCCATCACAACTTGGAACACTCTTGCCATCAAATTCCTTGCAAAATATTTTTCCCCAGCCAGAACAGCAAAGTTGAGGAATGACATTACATCCTTTGTGAAAAATGACTCAGAATCCCTCTGCAAAGCATGGGAAAGATACAAGGATTTGCTCCGAAAATGTCCTTATCATGAGATTGCAAAGTGGCTACAAGTCCAAACCTTCTACAATGGACTTTCTGGACTAATGAGAACCACAATATATGCTGCTACTGGAGGAGTGTTAATGGAAAAAGGAGAAGATCAGGCCTGGGACTTAATTGAAGAAATGGCCAACAACAACTTATTGTGGCCAACAGAAAGAAGCATGATCCATCGAATAGCAGAAATCCACAAAGTAAGAGCCAACATAGCAATGAATGCCAAGCAGGATTAGATATGTAAATATCTGGAAACTCTTAGCATACAGGGTAATGCTGGATCCACAAGTTCACCATATGGAGGAGCACCAGAGGCAGAATCTTACAACCAACATGATAAGACTGTAAACTATGTCAGCAATTTCAACAGACAGGGAAACAATCCATATTCCAATACCTACAACCCAGGTTGGAGGAATCATCTCAATTTCTCATGGAGTAATACTTTAGGGAAAATGAACAATCCACCACCAGGATTCCAACAGTAGAACAAAGGCAATGAGTATGAAAAAGAACCAGGAATAACAGAAGTGCTTTCCTAGGTGAAAAAGCAAGAAGCCATATATGATGCTATGTTTCAAGCCCAAACAACATTGAATCAAAGCCAATCATCTTCTAAAAAGGCACTGGAAAATCAATTGGGACAATTGGCCAATGCTCAGAGTTACAAACCACAAGGTACCCTTCATAGCAACAAAGAGCCAAATCCAAGGAACAGATGGAATAAGCAATGTCAAGCCATCACATGAAAAGCGGCACTGAAATAAACAATGATGTTCGAGTCAAGGCATCTACTGAGGAAGTTCCAAAAGAAAGCAACAAAACAGATCCACAGATGTTGGAAAAAGAGGCAGAAGAAAATGATCGAGAAAGATTTACTAACTCGATAAACAATTTGCTCAATTCCTGGAGATCTTAAAAAAGCTACATATCAACATTCAATTTGCAGAAGCGTTGGAAAAAATGCCCAGTTAGGTCAAATTTATGAAAGATATTCTGTCACAAAAGAGAAGATTGGGAGATTACGAGACGATAGCATTGACAGAAGAATGCAAAGCCATCATTTAGATGAAGCTTCCCCCAAAGTTGAAAGATCCCAGCAGTTTCACCATCTCTTGCACCATATGAGAACATTACTTCGGAAAGGCTTTGTGTGATTTAGGTGTTAGTATTAACTTGATGCCTTTTGTATATTTACAGGAAACTACAGATTGGAGAAGCATAGCCCACCTAAGTCACTCTGCAACTGGCTGATAGATCACTCACATTTTCGAGAGGTTTAGTGGAAGATGTATTGGTCAAAGTCATCAAATTCATCCCAGAAGGTTTCATTATCCTTGACATGGAGGAAGACAATGATGTACCATTCATCCTCGGGAGACCATTCATGGCTACAGGTCAAACCATCATTGATGTACAAAAAGGTGAACTAATATGATGGTACATGACCAAGAAGTAACATTCATTGTTTTCAAAGCCATTAAATTCCCGAATAACGAAAAGGATGAGGAATGTTTCAGACTTGATGTAATAGATAGTATCATCCAGAACACAAATGCAATGCAATTTTCCATGAATAAACTTGAAGCATGCATCACCAACAAGATTGACAAAGAGGTAGATAATGAGATTCTGGAACGTATCAACTATCTTAATGGAGCCTCTCGCTTCATATTAACACCACAGGTAGAAAGCTTGGAACTATTGAAAAATGAGCGAATCAAGTCTTCGATTGAAGAACCACCACAACTGGAACTAAAGCCACTTCCGAGCCATCTCAGGTACGCATACTTGGAAAACTCTTCAGATTTACCTGTGATTATTTCTTCGTCACTAAAATTGGTACAGAAACATAAGTTTTTTAGAGTGCTACGCGAGCACAAAAGAACTATTGGCTGGACTATAGCAGACATTGGAGGCATCAGTCCATCATTTTACATGCACAAAATCCTGATGAACGATGAATACAAAGCCCTAGTGGAGCATCAACAGAGACTGAATCCAATCATGAAGTGAGTCGTAAAGAAACAAATCATTAAATAGTTGGACGCAGGCATCATCTACCCCATCTCTGATAGTTCTTGGGCGAGTCCTATGAAATGTGTACCAAAGAAAGATGAATGATTGTAGTCACCAATGAAAAGAACGAGCTAATTCAAACAAGGACAATGACTTGATGGAGAGTATGTATGGACTACAAGAAGCTGAACAAAACAACATGAAAGATCATTTCCCGCTACCATTCATTGACCAGATGCCATACAGATTGGCAGGACATGAATTCTACTATTTTTTGGATGGATACTCAGGATACAATCAGATTTCCATCGCCCTAGAAGATTATGAGAAAACCACTTTTACATGCCCGTATGGTACTTTTTCTTTCAATAGGATGCCATTTGGATCTCTGTAATGCTCCTGCCACATTTCAACATTGCATGATGGTCATCTTTTAGGACATGATAGAACAAAGTATGGAAGTCTTCATGGATGACTTCTCAGTGTTTGGAGACTCGTTCGACCACTGCTTACAAAAATTGGAAAAACTGTTACAAAGATGTGAAGATACCAACCCGGTACTCAACTGGGAGAAATGCCACTTCATGGTGTAGGAAGGCATTGTCCTGAGACATCGGATCTCACAAAAGGGAATCGAGGTAGACAAAGCAAAGATTGAGATGATAGAAAAATTACCTACACCATCATTCATCAAAGGGATTTGAAGTTTTCTCGGGCATGCAGGATTTTACAGGAGATTCATCAAGGATTTCTCTAAGATTGCTAAACCTCTGATCAATCTGCTGGAGAAAGAAGTGTCTTTCAACTTCTCCAAAGAATGCCACCATACTTTTGAGATCTTGAAACCGAAACTGGTCTCTGTCCCCATCATAGAAGCACCAGACTTGACCCTCCCATTTGAAGTGATGTGCGATGCTAGTGATTTTACTGTGGGTGCAGTTTTGGGACAACATAAAACGAAAATTTTTCACACCAACTACTACGCCAGCAAAACTCTGAATGAAGCACAACTCAACTACACAATAATAGAAAAAGAGTTGCTCGTAGTTGTGTTTGCTTTTGATAAATTCCGCTCCTATTTGTTGGGTCCCAAAGTGGTGGTCTACACAGATCATTTAGCAATCAAATACTTGATAGCAAAGAAATATGCCAAGCCCATATTGATCCATTGGGTGCTTCTACTGTAAGTATTTGACGTAGAGATCAGAGACAGAAAATGGATAGAAAATCAAGTGGCAAATCACTTGTCAAGGCTTGAAAATGGAGGAACATCTGGCAATGAACTAACAATCAAAGAAACTTTTCCATTTGAACAGTTGTTTGCCATCAACCAGCAGGAAATCCCATGGTATGCTGACTATGTAAACTAAATAGTATCGGGGAAATGGCCGTTGGAATTGACACGTCAGCAACGAAAGAAATTTTCAAAGAAGTCAAGCACTATATCTGGGATGAGCCGTACTTATTCAAATATTGTGCTGATAATTTATTGTGGCATTGTGTACCACATGAGGAGGTCAATAGTGTCATGCAGCATTGTCATTCATCACCATACGGCTAACACTTCAGCAAAGATAATGTAACATCCCGCCTAAGCCAGGATGCTACCGGCGGGAGACAGGCAAATCCTGACGCCGTAAGCCTCTGACTCTGCCGAAATTTCGGCATTACCTCTGCTAAAAACGAGGAACCTGGATCAAGTCCAGCTCCTCCAAACAACCTATTGGGCCCGACACTAATAATATACACCAAATCAATCAACTCAAGACATAATAATTGGGCTCCGTGCCCGAAAACACGTATAAACAAAAACTTTTACAAACTTTAAACTTATACAACTAAACTTATAAACAACTCAATTACTTTATAAATAAACTCATAAACAACTTGACTTTTATACTCACAAGACCTGGTGACTGGCTGACTGCAACGCTGCTATCCGGCTTCTCGAGCTTTGGTGTCTGTGGTCGACCGATCTGGTCACCAACCTGCAAAACTCAAACACTGTAGTGGTGTGAGTCATAAGACTCAGTAAGTAACTATGCTCATTCCTTGAGCATCAAACATAAGCAAGGTCTGAATTCCATTTTATATCATCTGAACTTTTTGTGATCATGCACTTATATCACAGTCTGATTTATTTTTCTGATTCCTTATCCATTTATAAACTCATTACTAGTTATTAGTCTTTCTAACTATTCATACGTGAATTTTAAGCTCTGTTTCTTATTTACAATCAACATCCATATTATACTTAATAAGATCCCATATCTCTAATCATCAAAATAAATTCCATTACGCTTCTGCTGCACTATTCTGTTATCTTATTACTTACCTACTTACTTTTTTCTATTCTAGATTGGTTACTTACCATACTTATCTTTCTTTTATTTCCTTGAAATATCATCAAATCGGATTATAAAATAATCTTTCTATTAAACATCCAGCAAATTAACATTAACCATATAAACATGTATATGAAACCATATAATCACACGCTAGTATCTTACAAACTGTTCCTTCTATGTAAACATATAATACACACAGGCATAAATCATAATCACATACATATAATCTTGCTATCATACTCTAATGTCAACTATATGCATCTCGTACATTAACCATAAAGTATGATTTATATGCATAACCTATATGCTGCAATGAACTTTAATTATGCCATAATTTTTAGAAAATACTTTCTGAAAACCTTTTCTGAAAAACTGCTTTCTGAAAACTCTTTTATGAAAAATCTGAAAGTCTCTCAATAAAATCTCTTTTTCTGAAAACATGCTTAAAATCTCTGGTTTTTGTAAACTATTTCTAAAACCTGTTTTCTGAAAATTGATTACTGAAATTTAACTTTTGAAAACTACATACTGAAGATCTGAAAACTCTATAATGAAAATCTGAAAACTGTGTACTGAAAGTCTGAAATCTGAAAACTGCTCTACGTCCAGGACCATAACTCAACTGGATGTCTCTCTGCACCCAGGACCATAACTCAACCGGGTGTACTCTATGCCCAGGACCATAACTCAACTGGGCATCTCAGAGGCTGGTGGTGCCCTACGTCCAGGACAACAGCTCAACTGGCAACGTAGAGCTCTACACCCAGGACAACAGCTTAACTGGCAGTGTAGCCACCACTAGGGACCAGGTACACGATCCTAAGCTGCCATCCTGGCCCTACATGTGCACATGTTCTCTGTATCCGTCAATTCCAACTGTAATAGTTACATACTGGGGTGAGTTTTTCCCTCATGCCCCGAAAAACATAAACTCATAATCTGTATCTCAAAACTTTCAAACATTTTCTAAAATACGATACTTTCAAAAGCATTTGAAACATTTCTTCAAAGCACTTTAAATCTCAAAAACATATCATTTTTAATTTCTACTTGATTTCTGAATGTAATAACACACAAATGCATATGTATTTCTTATGTTTTCTCTTACCCTAGCCATGTTTCCCTATATGCTTCTTTTTATATTATCATATATGCACATGCAGATGTCCATGCATATCTTTAAATTAATGACATCTGAATTTTACATCTTTTCATGCTTTCATTCTATAAGTGTTTTATATTCTACCTACTTATTTATCATGCTCAAGCTCAATACATACATACTGCTAAAATTACATCAATCCACCACACACAAATGTTTACTGTCATATGCAAATTCTAATTGAACACACGGACAATATCTTTATCTTCTTTTCAATTATTTGTATTACATCAAAATTTATAATTTACGTAACTACTCATTAATTAATTTGCAAACCATATTTTACTCATGATCTCTTATTAACAATAACTTCATCATTTAATTTTACTTGATAGCTTCCATAACTATAAATCTATATATAACCATTCCAATTCACATAGGCAATATTCCAGACTAATTTTCATTATCAAGGTCAAACTCAACATAATAACTAACATAGAATCCAGGTTTCAACTATAATATAAGAAAAATCACTTATCCAGTTACTCGTGTTACTCGTAACTCATTTACATTTCCACATAAGTAATTATTCATCCGTCTTTCAAAATTATCAATTTATACTAAACATTCTTATTTCATCCACAATATTTCACCATCCTAATATAAAGCAACTGGGAAAGTAATATCTCAAATCCACCTCCAGGTTTCTAATTCTAAATTTTAAGTTATATTATCAACTTTAGTTGTAAAAAATCTCTTCTTTTCCAATAACGAGTATGGAGCAATGCAACTTGTGTGAAATAACTCCATAAATCCTCACTGTTATTGTTACTCCATTTCCGAACTATATATACATTTAATTATAAAAGTTTCACCAAATTTCCTTATTAAAAATCCATATATTCATCTAAAATAATTTCCCCAGTTTATAGGGTTTATAACCGAAACTTCCCCAATTTCTATTCTAAAAATCTACCGGTTCTTCGTCTTCTTCTTCAATCCATTTCTTTTCTTTCAATTTAAAAAGATAAAATCAATTGAATTACCCTATTACAGTTTATAGGGTTTATATCGTGAAGTCGCATTCGCTCGGAGCGGCGGATCGTTATATGGCATCATCACTCGTTGGCACGTACCATAAGGTATAAAAAAGGTGCGCTCTTTTGGTCGCTTGAACCCTTGAGGGGGGAGACCTAGTTGTGGGCAACCCCTTCGCCTGCGGGAGCCTTTATCTACTCCTATAAACCCGCATATGAATCATAGTCATATATCTTATAGAAGTTGCTCATTTATGCTTTTGATAACCACATGCATATTATATCTCATACATCGCACACATCTCATGCATCTCATGCATACACGCATCATGTTAACCAATGTGTCTTAAAAGCCATCATAGATACCCGTTGGGTTAGAGAAGAAAGACTTGTCAAAAAGAGTTTAGCAAATATGAATATTAGGGAAAAAAAACCAGAGAAACAGAAAACTGTACGGCAAGAATAGAAAGACCATTGGGGGGCCTTCAGCAAAAAAAAAAGAAAAAAAAAGAAAAAAATAAATGTTTGTTTTTAATCCTTAATAGTTAGGCATAAGTCCGATGATGGAATTGATTGCTTTAGGGTGAAACCTTAGAAACGATAAATTCTTGATGTGCTTTTATCTGATACTTTGAGTAGTTGATTTATGTTAGACTCGTAAGCACTTATTTATAGGTTCTTAGCAGTGAAAACCTGAGTAGTTAGCAAAGTGACTAGTTGAAGAAATTGTAGGTCGGTGAATGACCGTTCGCCTAAATGTCTATCCTGATTCGCTTGTGTTATGATGTGTGGTATGGTTGAAAATAAAAGAAAAGAATTAAACCACCTATAACCGATAAGCGTGAAGCTACCCATGGGCGAGCATTAGGACCACCATGAGGAGAAATGCTACCTTAAAGGGTAGGTGTGTTGAAAAAAAAAACAAAAGAAGAAGTTCAAAATGAAAAGAAAAAAAAAAGAAAAAAGAGAAAGAAAACCATACGACATTGAGCACAAAAAAGCAACTGCAGGGCATAATTGAGACATCTAGGATGGTTTGACCCATCGATCCCAATTTTTTGATGAAATCATTGAGTTAGCTTACCTGGGGAAGAATCTGCAAAGTGTTGGACAATTATGACCCATAGCGTCACTATTTGTAAAAGACATTGTGGTTTTTGTATAAATTAACTATGTGACAATGGAAATTACATTTTATCATTTTGTAATTTGATTACTTAAATATATAAATGATAAAAGTCCTTATGATTAGTTCCAGATTATTAGATATGAGACAATATCAATCCATAAAGGTTTAATCATTAAATATCCCTAGTCGTAGTATTATCGAGACTGGACATCGATAATGCGGAATAAACTAGTATTGCACTTGTACGTGTTATGGAAGCGTAACATCATAATTCTCATATATTTAAGTTTTGGATACTTATGCAAGTGTGATAGGAGGTTGTGTTGACCGATGGTACGGAAACAGCTTCGCTCTGGATAGACCCCTCGGAATCCCATTGGTAGTATGACTATGTGTCTATGGGAATCCGAATCAGGGTAGGTGTATTTGGTCTTAACCTGAGACTTACATCGCTAGAACTTGCGACAATCAATATACTTTGGTTTTGGTCATACGGGACCTTAACAGGTTTTGTGTATGCCTCTTCTGGGTTTATTGAGAATCGTAGTGTATTGGGTGTGATGTCAAGACGGAAGTATCACTTCAGTCATATGGAGATGATGATCACGCAGGGATAGAAAATTGGTACTCTAATGTGTTTCAACCATTGGGATAATATGACAAGGTCATGATTATCCGATTAAAGAGACTAGTTGCTTGTGATCCGATATATGCTTCGTACGGGGCGTACATTATTCCAGCCCCAGGCCTTGCATGTGACATCTGATATTGGATCAAAATACGCAATACTACGTATACTAAGTCTGACATAGATTACATATTCCTTAAAAGAATATTTATGGAGAATTGGGTAGGCACAACGCTTTGCTAGAAGTCAACCATGTCTCGTAAATCGGTTAGAACGTGGTACGAGATACGCACGTGTTCGGATAGTCCGACGACCGAATTTACTGCCAACATATCCAGGGATCTCATGAGTCGCTTCCCGAAGATTCACCGATGACGTATGATTCGAACATAAATAATTTGGGATTAATTACGCGAGAATTTATCTGAGACAAAATTCTATTTGAAGAGAGAGAACGATTAATTCAGAATTAATCGATAAAATAATATATTCGATATATTAAATGAAATTGGATTTCGACGCGAAATTAAATTTGGATTTTAATGCGAGCGAACGAATTAATTTAGAATTAATTCGCGAGCGACTTTAACGATAATTTTGCTAGGCATAATTATTTAATTAAATTTGATTTAATTAAGTCGCAACGGAAAATTTGTTAATTCGGAATTAACGAATCCGAGCCCGGGATGTGTTTGCGGGCCCACTCGGATTTTGAATCAAGTGGGGCCGACATCAAGTCACATCATTAGTCATCTTTTGTGATGGAAGTCACATCAACTTTGAGTGATGTGGGATGAGTCACTTTTTGGTGATGGGAGTAGTTGAGAGCAATTAATGCCATTTTCCCTCCAAGTGTTTGTTTTGCTTTTTGGAAAAGCATATACCAAATCTGGTGAGACTTTTTGTATAAGGTTTTTTAGAAAACAAAACACACAAAATTATCAAAAAGCTCTCTCTCTCCCCATTTTCTCTCTTTGGCCGAAACTTGCAAGAACAAATAGGAAATTTTTGTTGCAAAAATTTCCAAAGCTAGCACTTAAAGTAATCATAGTAGGTGATAGGGAAACCATCCTTTGAGTTTGGAATCTCAACCTTCAAGCTTGGAGCTTCAACAAACAACTTCAAAAGGAAAGCTTAGAGACTTTCAAAGGAAGCAAAAATTTTCGTTATCAACACAACCATCCATCCGTTCATTGTAAGTATATTTCCGCAACTTTACTTTGAGTATTCACATTATTTCATGCTAGATTTGATCTTGGGATGTCCTTAGAAACCCAACAATAGTATCATAACCTTATTGAGCATGAAATTTGATTAGGGTTTATATACTAAAATTTGGGTATTTTTGATTTGAGCATGTTTTAATCAAATTGTTTGTTTGAGTATGCTTGTATGTTGATAACTTAGAGTTATGCATGATCAATTTTAAGAAAAATTAATTGGATTAATTTTCCCCAATATTTAGGGCTTGGCCGAATGCATATATAACCCTAGGTCATGGTGATTTTTGTTTTTTAAATCATTGGATGAGTTTAAAAACTTGGGATATATTGACTTGTGATTTAATCAAATTGAAATCGAAATCGGATAAAAAAAATCCCTAATTGCCGTGACCAACCTAGCATGTAAATGAGTTGATTTTGTTTCAATAATGTTGAACATGTGTTGAAAATAATAATGCATGATTAATTGATTAAATTAATATTTTGGAAATATTAATTTAGATAATTAATTAGTGCAATACACTTTAATTAATTAAATTATGAAATTTGGAATATTAGAATTTAATTAATTGTGCTTAATTTGGAATTTGACTAAAAATGTTATATTTGGGCCTATTGGGCTTGGTTGGGCCAGTTGGTTTAGGACAATTGGATTGGATCCAAATTGGGCCTAAACCATTCCATTTAGTCCAAATATAACAAATGGGCCTTTAAAGATTTAATTGGGTCTAATGGGCCAAAATTGATTTCTTGGCAAATAGGGTGATTCCTTAATTGGGCCTTGGTATTTGGGTTTGACCCATATTGACCAAAGCCCATGCCTTAAGAAATTAATTGAAAGCCCATTGGACTTTAATTAAATTTACATTGGATGTTAATTGGGCTTTGAGACCCATTAAGATTAGATTTAGAATCTAAGTCGTAAAGGCGCATTAAAAAGTGTAATTATTTAATTTGGAATCAAATATATAATTAGTATTGAATACAAATTAAATTAGATTTAAAATTATAGTTCGATATAATTCAAGAATTCGTACTTTGAGTACCTATTATTAAACGAGTTGGACTCGCGCAAATCAAATCGTTGTTTGAACATTGGATGATCACATTATTCAAAGACTAATTAATTGGATTAGATTGATTGAATAACATGCTTTGTGTGAATACATGGATGTGTTGTATGAATAATGTATATGGATGGATATAGAAGGGAAATGGCAATTTTGGAAATTGTTGTAAATTTAGAATTTATTAAATTGGACCTGCGTGTCCAGCCTTATCTCTTCTCACCTAATTCCCCTCAATGTTAATGAGTTTCTTTAATTGTATTATGTAATTGGGTAGAAATTAGAATAGTGCTAGCCGGGGAGAAGAAAATGAGTGATTTGTTCTATGAACAATTTGTGAGATATCCATCCGCATATCATTATTAATTTATTTACCGCGCCTTATTATGATTTTAGAATGCATGCTTTAAGGGTGTATGATGAGACATAATCAAAGATAATAAATTGGTTGCCAATTTACGCTAAAAACCCTCAACAAATATTAAGTGTTTTCCTTCCATTGAGTGATTCATTCTCAAGATCCAAGATTGGCACTGGTTTGTTGGCCAAAGTCAAGGCCTTTCTCCATCGCGGATGTGTTTGAATCATGAAGGCTTTGTTCCATATCGTATGTCTTGTCCAAGTTGTGATTTGTTGGCCAAAGTCAAGATCATTTCTTATCCATCGACATCGATTACGAAACTTTCCAAAGTCAATGGGTCCCGCTTAATTCGATATAATTCAAGAATTCGTACTTTGAGTACCTATTATTAAACGAGTTGGACTCGCGCAAATCAAATCGTTGTTTGAACATTGGATGATCACTTTATTCAAAGACTAATTAATTGGATTAGATTGATTGAATAACATGCTTTGTGTGAATACATGGATGTGTTGTATGAATAATGTATATTGGATGGATATTAGAAGGGAAATGGCAATTTTGGAAATTGTTGTAAATTTAGAATTTATTAAATTGGACCTGCGTGTCCAGCCTTATCTCTTGATTCTTTGTAATTCTCTTCTCACCTAATTCCCCTCAATGTTAATGAGTTTCTTTAATTGTATTATGTAATTGGGTAGAAATTAGAATAGTGCTAGCCGGGGAGAAGAAAATGAGTGATTTGTTCTATGAACAATTTGTGAGATATCCATCCGCATATCATTATTAATTTATTTACCGCGCCTTATTATGATTTTAGAATGCATGCTTAAGGGTGTATGATGAGACATAATCAAAGATAATAAATTGGTTGCCAATTTACGCTAAAAACCCTCAACAAATATTAAGTGTTTTCCTTCCATTGAGTGATTCATTCTCAAGATCCAAGATTGGCACTGGTTTGTTGGCCAAAGTCAAGGCCTTTCTCCATCGCGGATGTGTTTGAATCATGAAGGCTTTGTTCCATATCGTATGTCTTGTCCAAGTTGTGATTTGTTGGCCAAAGTCAAGATCATTTCTTATCCATCGACATCGATTACGAAACTTTCCAAAGTCAATGGGTCCCGCTTAACTGGAATCATTAAGCTTGTTGTGCCAAAGCCAAGGCTTAGTTGATACAGAGGAAAAGGTTAGGAAAATATATTGGATATATTGGCATGTATATTGTATATATGTTTCGGACTTGGAGGTCCACCTTCCGGATCTAGGAATTGGATGAGATCCAATTGATCTTAGAGATCTACCTAGTTAAATATCATACAGCTTGTTGGCCAAAGTCAAGGTTGTGTGTTATTTAACGGGATCCTAGCCCAATAGGAAACTAGGTTTCCCGAGTACTCAACAGAGGGTTAGAGGCTCGCCGAAAAATAGTGAGAGGCTAGTATTGAATTTACAATTTCTTTCAAATACTTGGCATTACGCGCTTTCAAATTATTTCGTCAATTATAAATATTTATTAGTTGGACTAATATTTTATTATTTTTCTTGTAACAGTTAGACTGTACCCATACATCGTTAATTGAATAGTTTGACTATTGCAATTAAGATGACAGGAAAGTTGAGCATTAGAGATATTATCTAGGGCGAAAATGTCTTTAATGGCGCGAACTTTCAAGATTGGGACATGAATCTCAGGATTGTCCTGGGATCCGAGAAGTTACTCTACACTATAGAGAGACCTCTTGGGCCTTAGCCTAGATCTGATCAGATAGTTGAGCTAGAACTTTGGAAGACTCATAACGATGACAACTTCACTGCTCAATCTATAATGCTTGCTGCTATGATTCAATAATTCCGTCGTAAAAAAAAAGGATTGGATCCCTATAACATGATGGCGAAGTTGCATGATCTTCATCGATCTAATCTTAGATCGCAGAGATATGAGTTACAGAAGAAGCTCTTTCGTGTTCGCATGTCAGTGGGTACATCTGTTGAGCACCATGTGTCACAGATGATTACTGACATTGAGCAGCTGGGACATATGGGCATTGTCTTCGAGGCTGAGACTTCAATAGATTTGATCTTACAGGCTCTCCCCAACTCTTGGAGTGGGTTCATTATGAACTACAATATGATGAACCAAGACCAAACTCTTGGAGAGTTGATGTCCACACTGCGCGAAGCATAAAAAGAGCTCCTAAAGGGCAAGAAGCTCGAGGAGCACTTCGCTTCAACATCTCAGACTCCGAGGGCTTGGCCCAAGGCGACTGGAGGTGTAAAGAAGAAGAAGAAGAAGAAGAAAGGCAAGGCCAAATCGTCAAAACCTTATGGGAAGGGTAAGGACAAATCCCAAGATGTATGTCTGCAGTGCGAGAAGCGGGGTCACTGGAAGCGTGACTGCCGTGAGTACAAGGCACACATGAAGGAAATTAATGCGGGCAAGACACCGACTTCAGATATGTTTTTTTTATAGAAATAAACATGTCTACTACTAGTTTTAAAAATTGGATTTTTGATTCTGGTTGTGGTACTCATATATGTACTGATGTGTAGGATCTACAGATTAACAGGAGACTGGCCTCATGAGAGATTGACCTCCGCATTGGAAATGGGACACGAGTCGTCATTTTGGCCGTTGGCACTTTTGTTTTGGAACTGCCCTCGGGGCATGTACTTAACTTTCATACTGTTATTATGTACCTAGTTTGACTAGGATATTATTTGTGTATCTATGTTAGCCCAATGTGGGTATACTTTTGTATTTAGAAACACTTGGTGTTTTTGTATAAAGATATGGTAATTTTCACTGCTGATGTAAATAATGGTCTTTATATTTTGAATATAAATCAATCTCAAACATATAATGTAACAACAAAAGGCTTAAACTAAGTAACAAAGATGAAACTTATATGTGGCATTGTCGTCTGTGACACATTAACAAGACTCGCATATCCACACTTTCGAAGAATGGGTACTTGGACGGATTTGATCCAAATTCATATGACATTTGCGAATCTTGTTTATTAGGAAAAATGCCTAAATCACCTTTTAGCGGTAAAGGTACACGTGCCACCGAACTGTTAGCCCTCGTTCATAGTGACGTATGCGGGCCCATGTCTAGCCATGCTAGAGGTGGATATGAATACTTCGTAACCTTTATGGATGATGCATTGCGTTATGGTTATGTGTATCTTATGAGACACAAGTCGGAAACCTTTGAGAAATTCAAAGAGTTTCGACACGAAGTAGAAAAACAGACCGGTAAAAGTATTAAGACATTACGGTCGGACCGTGGTGGTGAATACTTAAGCAATGAGTTTCTTGATTACTTGAAAGAATATGGTATTCTTTCACAGTGGACTCCTCCTGGAACACCGCAATTAAACGGTGTGTCCGAACAGAGAAACCGAACTTTGTTGGACATGGTAAGGTCAATGATGAGTCACACAGAGCTACTTATTTCCTTATGGGGATATGCATTGAACAATGCAATACTTATTTTGAATAAGGTTCCGTCAAAGTCTGTTCAACAGACACCATATGAAATATGGACAGGAAAGAAACCGGGTTTCTCATTCTTGAAGATTTGAGGTTGCTGGGCATACGTCAAACGTTTTGAAGGTACCAAACTAGAACCCAAATCGATAAGTGCTTATTTGTAGGATATCCTAGGGAAACCAAAGGATATTACTTCTATCACCCACAAGAGAACAAAATATTTGTTGCTCTACATGCGGTTTTCTGAGAATGAATTCCTAAATACAGTGGTTAGTGGGAGGAAAGTATAACTCGATGAAAATCGGAGTGATATTATTCCTGGCACTGAATACTTAACGGAACATGAACAGTTCATCAGGGATGAAACTGTACCACAATCTTCGAATACACAAAACCAACCGCGTAGGTCGGAGAGAGTCCGAAAATAACCTGAGAGGTATTGGTTTCTGATCTCACCTCATGTAGAAAATAACCTGAGAGGTATTGGTTTCTGATCTCACCTCATGTAGATATCAATCTTATTGAGGATAACGAGCCGGCTACGTATGAGGAATCGATACAAGGTATCGACTCCGGTTTATGGCAAGATGCCAGGAAGTCCGAAATGGATTACATGTATACCAACCAAGTTTGGACACTGGTTGATGCACTCGAAGGCGTAAGCCTATTGGTTGCAAATGGGTCTTCAAGAAAAAGACCGACATGGATGGCAACATACAAACGTACAAAGCGAGGCTTGTAGCGAAAGGGTATCGTCAACAACATGGTGTCGATTACGATGAAAATTTTTCATCTGTTGCCATGATAAAATCCATTCGAATAATGCTTGCTATTGCTGCATATTTCGATTACGAGATATAGCAGATGGATGTCAAAACCGCTATCCTTAACGAAAACCTTTTGGAGGATGTTTATATGCAACAGCCTGACGGTTTTGTCGTACCAAGACTTGCAAACAAGGTTTGTAAGTTAAATCGATCCATTTATGGATTGAAGCAAGTATTGCGTTATTGGAACCAACGTTTTGATGAGATCATAAAAGAATATGATTTCGTTCAAAACGATGATGATCCTTGTGTATATAAGAAGGTTAGTGGGAGCACACTGACATTCATTGTCCTTTATGTCGATGATGTATTGCTTATTGGCAATGACCTTCCCAGGCTACAATCGGTGAAAGCTTGGCTTTCATTAAAATTCTCCATGAAAGATCTGGGAGAAGCAGCCTTTATTCTAGGAATAAAGATCTGCCGGGATAGATCTAGAAAGCTTCTTGGTCTCTCCCAGAGCACTACATTGACAAAGTGTTAAAGAGATTCAACATGGATCAGTCTAAGAGGGGACTGTTGCCAGTGTTACATGGCGTCACTCTATCTAAGGACATGTGTCCTAAAACTCAAGATGAGAGAGACAACATGAGCCGGATCTCGTTCGTCTCGGTAGTCGGATCGATCATGTATGCCATGATATGTACGTGACCTCATGTCTCGTATGCTTTGAGCATGTGTAGTCGCTATCAGGCCGATCCAGGTGATGGTCACTGGATGGCGGTTAAGAATATCCTTAAGTATCTTAGACGAACTAATGATGCTTTCTTAATCTATGGAGATGGAGAACTTGAGGTAACTGGGTATACCGACGCAAGTTTCCAAAACAATAAAGACGACTGTAAATCGCAATCCGGGTACATATTTTGTTTGAATAACGGAGCAGTAAGCTGGAAATATTCCAAGCAAGAGACTGTTGCTGATTCAACAATAGAAGCGGAGTACATTGCTGCAGCTGAAGCAACAAAAGAGGCAGTTTGGATCCGTAAATTCCTAATTGGATTAGGAGTAGTTCCGTTAGCAGCTCAGCCCATTCCATTATATTGTGACAATAACGGGGCTATAGCGCAGGCTAAGGAACCAAAGTCTCATTAACGATCCAAGCATGTTCTTCGATGTTTCCATCTGATTCGTGAGATCATACATCGTGGCGATGTGAAGATCGAGAAGGTCGCATCAGAGGACAACATTGCAGATCCGCTGATAAAGGCTATTCCTCAGCAAAAGTTTGAGCGACATGTACATAGTTCAGGTGTTAGATGCTTGAGTGACTGGCTATAGGCCAAGTGGGAGATTATTGGACAATTATGACCAATAGCGTCACTATTTGTAAAAGACATTGTCGTTTTTGTACAAATTAACTATATGACAATGAAAATTGCATTTATCATTTTGTAATTTGATTACTTAAATATATAAATGATAAAAGTCCTTATGATTAGTTCCGAATTATTAGATATGAGACATATCAATCCATAAATGTTTAATCATTAAATATCCCTAGTCGTAGTATTATCGAGACTGGACATCGATATTGCGGAATAAACTAGTATTGCACTTGTGTGTGTTATGGAAGCGTAACAGCATAATTAACATATATTTAAGTATTGGATACTTATGCAAGTGTGATAGGAGGTTGTGTTTACCGATGGTATGGAAACAATTTCGCTCTGGATAGACCCCTCGGAATGCCATTGGTAGTATGACTATGTGTCTATGGGAATCCGAATCAGGGTAGGTGTATTTGGTCTTAACCTGAGACTTACATCGCTAGTACTTGCGACAATCAATACGCTTTGGTTTTGGTCATCCGGGACTTTACCACGTTCTGTGTATGCCTTTTCTAGGTTTATTGAGAATCATAATGTATTGGGTGTGATGTCAAGACGAAAGTATCACTTCAGTCATATGGAGATGATGATCACGCAGGGATACATAACTGGTACTCTAATATGTTGCAACTATCGGGATAATATTACAAGGTAATGATTATCCGATTAAAGAGACTAGTTGCGTGTGATCCGATATATGCTTCGTACGGGGCAGACACTATTCCAGCCCCAGGCCTTGCATGTGACATCCGATACTGGATCGAAATATGCAATACTACGTATACTACGCCTGATATAGATTACATATTCCGTAAAAGAATGTTTCTGGAGAATTGGGTAGGCATGACGCTTTGTTAGAAGCCAACCATGTCTCATAAATCGGTTAGAACGTGGTACGAGGTGCGCACGTGTTCTGATAGTCCGATGACCGGATTTATTGCCAACATATCCAGGGATCTCATGGGTCGCTTCCCAAAGATTCACCGATGACGTATGATTCGAACATAATTAATCTTGGATTAATTACGGAGAGAATTTATCTGGGATAAAATTCTATTTGAAGAGAGAGAACGATTAATTCGGAATTAATCGATAAAATAATATATTCTATATATAAAATGAAATTGGATTTCGACGAGAAATTAAAATTGGATTTTAATGCGGGCGAACGAATTAATTTAGAATTAATTCGCGAGCGATCTTAACGATAATTTTGCTAGGCATAATTATTTAATTAAATTTGATTTAATTAAGTCGCAACGGAAAATTCGTTAATTCGGAATTAACGAATCCGAGCCCGGGATGTGTTTGCAGGCCCACTCGGATTTTGAATCAAGTGGGGCCCACATCAAGTCACATCATCAGTCACCTTTTGTGATGGAAGTCACATCAACTTTGAGTGATGTGAGATGAGTCACTTTTTGGTGATGGGAGTAGTTGGGAGCAATTAATGCCATTTTCCCTCCAAATGTTTGTTTTGCTCTTTGGAAAAGCATATACCAAAATTGGTGAGACTTTTTGTATAAGGTTTTTAGAAAACAAAACACAAAAAATTATCAAAAAGCTCTCTCTCCCCATTTTCTCTCTTTGGCCGAAACTTGCAAGAACAAAAGGGAAATTTTTGTTGCAAAAATTTCCAAAGCTAGCACTTAAAGTAATCATACTAGGTGATAGGGAAACCATCCTTTGAGTTGGAATCTAAACCTTCAAGCTTGGAGCTTCAACAAACAACTTCAAAAGGAAAGCTTGGAGACTTTCAAAGGAAACAAAATTTTCGTTATCAATACAACAATCCATCCGTTCATTGTAAGTATATTTCCGCAACTTTACTTTGAGTATTCACATTATTTCATGCTAGATTTGATCTTGGGATGTCCTTAGAAACCCAAGACAAAGGAACCTTTGCACACACAAACTTTGAGTCTGGCTTAGATCATTTATTCAAATACTTGGATTTGAGTTGCATTGAATGTTGTGAAGGTTCTCTAGTTTCAATACTGGGCATTCTTTGAGAGCAATAATATGTGTAACTATTGAGACTATTTCATATCATGTAATATAGTATGATGATATAGAATACCACATCATGTAGTCCACCTTGACCTAGTGTAAACAGTAGAGAGTAGAAAGCTAAGCCAAGTCTGGGGGCGACTAGTCTACCACCCCGCGAATAAGGGATATACCGAGAACTTGATCAATGAGACAAAAGAGAACTGAACAATCACCAGAAAAGAACCGACAGAAGGAAATTATAAGCAGGCCCAGGGGGCGACTAAAGACATTCATAGGCAAAGGGCACAAGGAAGGCCTGACCCATCGGAATAGGAAATACATCCATGCATACATGCATACATGTCACATACATGCCATTTTTCTTTGGTGTTCGTAGGTTTTTGAGGAAAAAAAGGAAAAAGCGGCAAAGATGAACAAGCCGGGAATGGCAACACACTTAACGTAGCATTGGGATTGAATCCCAGGGTCGAGGCCCACATTATCAGCAGTCTTCGGGAATGAATCCCATGGTCAAGGCCCACACTATCAGCAGTTTTGGTAATGAATCCTAGGGTCGAGGCCCACATTATCAGCATTATCGGGAATGAATCCTAGGGTCGAGGCCCATATTATCAGCAGTCATCGAGAATGAATCACAAGGAACAAAGCCCACATTCAACATAATTCGGGAATAAAATCTCAGGGAACAAAGCCCACTCTCATCAGTAGTTCGGAACAAAGCCCACTCTCTACACAGCTCGGGAATAAAGCCCACATTCAGTAACATCTCGGGAACAAAGCCCACTCTTAACACAGTTTGGGAACAAAGCCCACTCTCTGCACAGTTTGGGAATAAAGCCCAGGGAACAAAGCCCACATTCGATACGGTTCGGGAAAAAAACACACATTCATTACAGTTCGGGAACAAAGCCCACTCTCTACATAGCTCGAGAATAAAGCCCAGGGAACAAAGCCCACATTCAACACAGTTTGGGAACAAAGCCCACACTCAGCACAGATCAGGAACAAAGCCCAGGGAATAAAGCCCACAATCAACACAAGTTCTGGAATAAATCCCACAATCAACACAGTTCGGGAATAAAGCCCATAATCAATTCAGTTCGGGAACAAAGCCCACATTCAACACAGTTTGGGAACAAAGCCCACTCTCAGTACAGTTCGGGAATAAAGCCCAGGGAACAAAGGCCACTCTCAGTACAACTCGGAAGTAAAGCCCAGGGAACAAAGCCCACTTTCAACGCAGTTCAACAACAAAACCCAGGGAACAAAGCCCACCCTCAACTCAATTCGGGAACAAGACCCTCAGCTCAATTTGGGAACAAGACCCTCAGCCCAATTCGGGAACAAGACCCTCAGCTCAATTCGGGAACAAGACCCTCAGCCCAATTCAGGAACAAGACCCACAACTCAAATCGGGAACAAAACCCACTCGGTGGTTTGGGAAAAAAACCCTGGGGTCAAAGCGCCTCACCACCACCTCACATCAGTAACGATTCGGGAATGGACCACCTCTCATATCAGTAACGGATCGAGAATGGACAACCTCACATCAGTAACGGTTCGGGAATGGACCACTTCTCAAGTAACGGTCCGGGAATGGACCACCTCTCATACAGTAACGGTCCGGGAATAGACCACTTCTCATACAGTAATGGTTCGGGAATGAACCACCTTACATCAGCTCAGTTCGGTAATGGATCCTAGAGATTGCAGCATCTTGCAGGGATGAAACTTAGGGGTCGCAGCACCTCACCACCAGATCAACTCAGTTCAAAGCATCTTACAAAGCAGCATGTAAGTGCAACAGCCGACGAACCAGGTAAGTAAAAAATGCATGCATAACTTTGATAGGGTTGTCACTCTCACACACTGCACAAGCCCCATCAAAGTGGGGGCGACTTTAGACACTGCATTTTTGGATAAAGCCCAATGATGAGCCTCGTATGGAGGCATTACCCGATAAGTCACGGAAATCGCGGGGAACGTACGCCGAAAGGGAAAAATTCTGATATTAATAGCTCGTCAAATTTAAATTCACTAGTTAGCCGCGGTTCACTTAGTCAATTCATGTTTCAAACTTTAATCTTGGCCCAAAACCCCCGCACCCATCCAATACCCATAAGCACCCATCCAAAGCTCATACGTACCCATCCAAAACCCTAACACTACCAAGAAACCCTAACCCTAGCTCACTACTATATAACGACCACTTAAACCAAACCATAACCCTTATGACTTACACGAACACAACCAAAACACTAGACAAACTCTTCACGCCTCCTGCCCCCACACACATACATGCCATAACCAAGAAAAAAACCAAACTGAAGCTCTAGACTCTCTCGGCTCCTTCCTTGGACGTGAACCATAATAAACAAACCTAGCCTTTCTTATTTCTTCTTCATTACCGAAACAAAAGACACACACACACATCCCTCCTTCACGTAACACACACACATAAAAATGCTTACACAACGAGCACAACAACCCTAGCCCTCACTGACTCCAATCGAGAAAAAAAAAACCCTACCAACAAAAAGACAAACACGTGAACCAAGCTACCAACGACAAAACACAAGGAACCAGACAAACAGCCTTCAAACCAATTAGCCCACTGATCGAAACCAAAAACAAACAAATAACCCTTCAAAACATCCAAAAATAGTCCCAAAATACAGCTAAAATAGTGAACCAAAATAGTCCCTGAAACACCCAAAAACCAAAGAAAAACAGCTGTAAAAACAGAGAAAACAACGAGTGGAAACAGCAAACCAGTGACCCAGAAAAAAACAACGAAACAGTGAGTGAAAATAGAGAAAACAACAAGTGGAAACAGCGAACTAGCGAACCAGAAAAAATAGTGGAAACGTTAACCCTTCCGGCGACGTCCCAATGCACTCCCGAGAAGCGACTTAAAAGGTAAGACCTGAGGGCACCCTTTGTTATATTTTATTTTATCGTCCTGGAAACGACATGCTTGGTTGGATGCGGAATACGTCCAACCGGGCATGCGAAGTCCTACATTGAAAACGGCCAAGTTCTTTGGCCACATATTTATTATTCCATATTTGTTTCGTGTTATCTGTCTTTTTTATTATTTCGTATTTAATTTACATTTATTGTTGTTTTAATATTCCGCACTTATTTTGTGTTATTTATCTTCCTTGTTATTTCGCATATTTGTCTCTTCAGTCATTTATCGTTATATGCATTATCATATTTCATGTATGTCAACATTGGGTTAATGATTGCGTTGTGTTAATGCTTGCGTGCTATCCCTTGCAGTATATCGGATGGAAACCCAGACATAAATTCTGTTGCCGAATCCGATTGGACGGTAGTGCGGTCTGTACTTGGGATACAACTCCACGTACCGCTTGGGGAAACATTCCTGCATGTGTTTTTGTCATTTTAGATGCCACTTTGGTAATCATGTTCGAACATGTTCTCAAATGCTACACGAACGTATGCATTCTGTCTCTCTCTGTTTGAACGCGTTTCTGAATGCTACTCGAACGCATGCATTCGGCCTCACCCCGTTCGGAAGCATTTCCGGACACTACACCAACGCGCATGTATTTTGTCTTTTCATACATGATATCTCATCCCGTTCGAACGGGGTGTTCGTATTTAATTTACATTTATTATTGTTTTAATATTCCGCACTTATTTTGTGTTATTTATCTTCCTTGTTATTTCGCATATTTGTCTCTTCGGTCATTTATCGTTATATGCATTATCATATTTCATGTTTGTCAACATTGGGTTAATGATTGCGTTGTGTTAATGCTTGCGTGCTATCCCTTGCAGTATATCGGATGGAAACCCAAACATAAATTCTGTAGCCGAATCCGATTGGACGGTAGTGCGGTCTGTACTTGGGATACAACTCCACGTACCGCTTAGGGAAACATTCCTGCATGTGTTTATGTCATTTTAGACACCAATTTGGTAATCATGTTCGAACGTGTTCTCAAATGCTACACGAACGTATGCATTCTGTCTCTCTCTGTTTGAACGCGTTTCCGAATGCTACTCGAACGCATGAATTCGGCCTCACCCCGTTCGGATGCATTTCCGGAAACTACACGAACGCGCATGTATTTTGTCTTTTCATACATGATATCTCATCCCGTTCGAACGCGTTTACGAACACTACTCGAACGCATGCATTCAGCCTTATTCCGTTCGAACGCATTTCCGAATGCTACTCGAACGCGCGGGCACTGGACTGATTCTTTTATCATGTTTCATGCATATTTGTCTCTTTAGTCATCCTTTTAAATTATGCACTTGATCATCTCTCTTTATTATTAATGCCCCTTTTTATTGGTATTATTTATTTACATTCACGCACTTCTTTGGTTATTATATTTATGGAATCATGTATTTGCCTTCATTTTATTTACGTTTATGGGTGTGCGAACTTGTGTGTTGATTAAATTATCTTGCATGTGTTGCATAATACTTGGTTATACTATTGCATAAATCCTTTCATTACAATTGGCATAAGTAAGGGACCATTCCGAACCCAAAGGTTTGAGGTCTTCCCTTGCGAGGGGTGAGTGCGGCCTTAAATCATTTCTCAGTTCACACTAGGTGGCGAATCCATTTTATTTCTCCGGTTTAGTCCCCCGCGGGCTACTCCGTACTCCCGACCGGGCCGCAAGCCTGGACCGCGTCGCAGTGTCCACACATATTATGTTTATGCTTCCAAAGCATCATACACAATTCCTTAACCTAATTTCATAATCAAGCTATCTTATTATGTTTCCAATACATAAGACATAACTATATGTTTCAGTAATCATATCTCACAAATGAAAACATAGCTTTGGAGAAGATCAAGCTTACCTAGCAAGCTAGATTCCAAGATCTAATTGTAGGAACCATTTTCTAGAACAGTAAAAACACATTAGACCCGAGATCGGCCTTGAAATTTTTTTCTGCCCTTCCCTTTGTCCAACTGAATGTAACCAACTCATTTACTGAAATTTTACTTGTGTTATTAGTAATATTTCACCTGGAACAACACTCGAATAGCCCTGAGCAGTGGATCAGATCTAATTAGTTTTGGACTAAAAAATATTCCTAGCCCCCTGCCAAAACAGCCCATGATTTATGTCAATTCCAGCAGCATTTTGGGTTTGATTTATCCACCAAAACCAACCCCACAACACTCTTGAGACACCTTTTAATGTTCCCTAATTTTCCTGGATTAAGACCAAATCAAACCTAACCTCAAAACCACCCAACAAGTTGCGACAATGAGCAAAATTTTGCACACTACCGTTTGAATAATAGAAGAAGAGGATGATGATTTATATCCAATCTCTGAATGGCCTTCCATACTATATCTCACAACCAACAAATGCTATTATGGGCTAGACTCACAAGAAATAAAAATCCCGAAATACTTTTAGAGATTGTACAAGTATATGTAACACACTCAAATCTTTTTATTTTTTTCTTCAACTTTTAAGAGAAAACCTTAGAACAAGAAGGTGGTTGGGTTTGAAAAACTCAAATTATGGTGAAAAGGAAAATAACTTTTCCTTTGATACTTAGGGTTAAATTTTACAAAATAAAACTAAACCCTTCCCCCTCCACTTTAAGCAGTTTCGACCAGCCAAAAAATTATAAAAATTTGTAACATCAAATATTACTTTAATGATAATCTTAAGTTGTCACATAAAAGTTTGTAACATCCAATTTAGTAATATGTATATATAAAATTATTTATTACCAAATATATATTTATAGATTAAATTATCAAAATAATTTCATATTTACAAGCTTTGAAGTACAATAAATGATTATCTCATAATCATTTACTTAATGAAATAAAAACTTTATATTAAACATAATACAAAATTATATGGGTGTCAAAATATATTATTAATCAAATTAATTAATTATATATATATATATTATATATATATATATATATATATATATATATATATATATATAATTGGACTTTCCAATTATATTTATTTTGCTACAGTATATTGAGCTAGCACGGGGACCAAACGGACATACGGTTCCGAGCTCCAATAATCTCAGAACTTTAACTAAACTCTTATTTAAATATTTCAAATTATTAACTTCAGGTTATTCCAGTAAAATCCAGAAGCTGCACTCTCATTGTCGTAGATAGATAAAATAAGCCAAACTACATCGGTGTCCATTGATATAGTCATTACATACGGATTGGCCCTTCACGAGTATCTCATAATTAAAGCCGGGTCATAATGTCTGTTATACTCCTCTAACTATTTTTACCTTAAGTTTCATTGATTCTCTAATGAAAGACTTATTCATAACTATTATGAATATTAATCTTTTTATTCGTAATAGAAAAACTTAAGCGCTCTAATCGTTCAAGTACCGAATCAACCCTTAAGGATGATACTCCTCTACTGCTCGCAAGAAGAAGTGACCTCCATATCTATGTAAAACATCCTTAGCTACACACCAAACCATGTCCCCAAAGTACGTAGCTATTGGTTGGGATTGCTACACCAACCTCACCTTTGTAAATCAAAGGACATATACTGTCATACAAGAGTTCGTAGTACACTAACGATTCAGATCAATTCATATATGACTATCTAGTAGATTGAAATGATGAAAAATGGACAAAAAGGGCAAAAATTCACCGTTCACACATCGCGACGCGCAAGCTCTTTGCGCCGCGACACGCCTCAAGTTGTCTTTGAAGCCAAATTGTCAAGTGCCACTGATTGAGAGCGTGTGATTGGTTTGTGAATAGGTAAACAGCTAGGATATTCCTTCCGAGTAAGATCTATTTCGAAATAGTAGGATATCTCGTGGAATCCCGGCCTCCTAAACAACACTCATCATCAAAATTCTGATGCCTTATTCATTACTAGTTGCAATATAAATACAACCAGAGTTCAATTTTGGGATAATAAGCAACAAAGATAAACACATAATCATCCTAAGGATAAATACGTAGTTTAATTACACTAAGATTGGCATCACTTTCATAGGACACCAGCCATGCTCATGCAACGTAAAATTGTGTCAAGCCAACCACCTCTTCTTCCCAAGTGCACAACCACGACTAGCACATTCTATCTGTTTGATCATATGTTGTTTTGCTTCTCTGGCGGCAGATTCTAGCTTCCTTATTCATGCTCTTCTTCTTCAGCTCTGTCAACTGAGACAGCCATCGGATTTTCCACTTTAATTTATCATCTGAATCCTGAAATTGAAATCAAGCCTCAAATAAATATTTTCAAGCTTATCAAGAATGAAATAAAACTCGAGAATATGTATATACCTCCTTGTAAGGTTTCCCAGTAGAGGAAGTCATAATTGAGCCTGTGGCCAAATCACAATCATATAATGCTCTGCTTTTGTGGTCGGACAAGGTCTCATAAGCTTCTTGTAACTGAATGAACTTCTTTTTGTTATCCTCTATAAGTTCTGGTGGAGACACATCAGGATGGTATTTCAGCACGAGTATCTTGTAAGCTTTCTTGATTTCTCTGGGTGTTGCCCTTACAGGAATGCCCAAAAAGTCATAGAAACTCTCTGTTGCAGCATACAAGATGTGAACAGAGGCCTTGATTTGTTTGGTTTTGAGGGAAAAGCTTAGTTTTGGAAGATGGGGATGAAAGCCAAGGTAAGAACAAGGTTGAAGTGTCATTGGGAAGCTAGATTGGACATAGTTTGATTGGCTTCCAGATGAAACTATTATTTGGTTCATTTCTTTGCTTTTTGTGGTGTTCACACTCTTTACTTTTGAAAGGTTTATATAATTAGTCAAGCAAGGATGGAAGTGAAAGATAAATTTCCATTTGGGCAATGAGTTTCAAACAAGTTAGTAGCCATGACTTGATGAGATATTGCTTATTTGGAAACCATAAGTGACTCATTTAATTTAGAGTTGGAAGTTTCTATTTTTACAATGGAGACACATGTTTTTTTCAACAAGTTAGCATAATAACATTCATGATTAATTAAGATATTGTCAATTTGGTAACCAACAAAGACTAAAAGAGTTTTTTTGATTGCAAAAGTTCTTTTTCAAAAATTTTGAGAGTATTTGGTTATATTTTGAGTGGAGCTTCTAGGGATTAAAAAAGTTATTTTGCCTCTACTAACAAAAGCTCGAAAATTGGGCTTTTGGGAGTAGAGACTAATGATTTTTTTTAAAAATAGATATAATGAAAAATATATCCCATAATATTTTATCAATTCCACAATACCCTTCTCATATATAAAACCCTACAGAATAAAAAGATTAAAGTGTTGATAAAAAAAATTAAAAAAATTACAGTCAGCAAAACTATTTCTCTAAGTACGTCTATTTCTCTACAAAAAATTATCATTTGAAAAAGAAAGTGTGCAAATGTTGAGAGGACTTTTGGTGTTTGGAAAATTAGATGGAAATTTTCCGCCATATGCATAGTTTTCCTTTGATTAAGCAAGTGAAAATTGTAATTGGTTCAATGGTTCTTCATAATTTTATAAGAAAGCATGTACGTCAGGATAAAGAATTTTAACCTTATGATGATAATGAGGAATTGCTTCCAACAAGTGAGAGTGATAATCAAATGGAAGAAAATGATGAAGAGTATGGAATTTCATTCAATATCATGAAAAAGACCAAGAATGTGATCAAATTGCAACACTTCTTATGTACCATTGACATTTGAATTTAATTTGATCAAAACTATTTGTTTGGTACAATTATAATTGATGTGTTTTGATTTTTGAACAACAATATATATGATTACAAAGTGTTTTGATTTCTTAAGCAATATCATGCTTGTCTACTTGAATGATTATAAAATAACTTATTGCATATATCTATTTTCGTAATTTCATTACATAAAAACACTTTTAATATTGTATAACCAAACAATCTATAATTCAAAAAAACTTTTTTATTTGATAACCAAACACCCAACAGCTTTTTAACAAAAGCTCCATTTTTAAAAATTCTATTAAGAGAAACTCTATTTCCAAAAGCTCTATTCAAGAAGCCGTACCAAAAAGAGCCTAAATAAAACTAAGGTGCAAGAGTTAATGTAATATCCTGAGTTTTTCGGAACACTATTGGAATGTTTCCGAATTAAAGATAAGTATTTGGAACAGAATGGTAATCAAAAATTGGAGTTTATGTGTTGGGAAATAGTTCGGAATATTTTAAGGTGAAGCTTGGTCGCATTGGAAAACGAGTGTTTTTGAGAAATGGTTAAGCGATTTCTGATTTTATCGTTATACGTGTAAAATTTTATTGTTTCGGCTATAAAATTTGCAAACGAACTCCGATTGAGCTGATTTTTAAACCATCAGACTTATTTTTCCGAGACGAACAATTTTTGTTATGAACACTTTTCAAAATTTGCATCAGAAGTGCTTCATAAATGTGAAATTTCTAGAAAATTATATGACAGAGACCTAATTGTAATTTTCAGGGTTTAGGATGTAATTTTCAGAAATCTATTTATAAATAACCAGGATTTTTCTTAATTGCCAAAATGGCATAACTTCCCAAAACACTCAAGTCGGCCCCCCACCCCCCAAATTTGAAGCTATTGATTTTTTGCTACGCCGGCGACCAGCGGCCACTGCCGACCTACACATCGGCGCAAGGGGAGCGTCCAGCCACCACGTATCCGATGGTGGCCTGGCGGTGACGCAGAAAATGCCAAAAACGACGACGAAATGGAGAGAGACACATGATAATGAGTTATTTGATCTCGGCTCGTCGCTTCGTCTCACTGCTCGAGCCACCCACCAAATCGAAGCTCTCGAAGAGTACTACAAGATGGCAGTGATGATTTTTCTGATCCGTGCTCGGTTGCATGGGAAACGACAGAGGAAGATTCAGATGAATAGAAACCCACAGTGAACAAAACTCCAATCAGAATTCATTCGATTCCAGCGCGTTCGTGGGATCGTTTGGACTTCGTATATGGCCTCGAAATCTCGGTAAGACCTCCCGGTAAAAATCTACAAATTTCAAGTTTTCCGTTAAATGTTCGGATGCATCCAGTAGTTTCGTAGAGTAGCGTAATGATATAAAATAAATTTTTTGTGTTTTAGTATATTGAATATTAGCATTCGGTAGAATTTGAGTGAAAACAAAAATAATTAGATCGATCCGATAGATTATGCCAATTTTTGTGAAAGTGAGTTTTCAGTGTATTAATATATTTTTGATTGTAATGATGGATATGAGTCATATGTGATTATAAGATAGTGTTTATATAAATCTGGGTAGGTTCGGAGGGTTCAGGACCCTTCAGTAGCGTTTGCGGAAATTCTTTTGGAAGATTTTCCCAAAATACGTAAACCGAGAATTTAGGTGAACTAGTGGCTTGGAATAGTTTGTAATGGTGTTTTAATAATACTGAAAGAAAAAGTGTTAAAATCAGACATGATTTGGTTGTCCGAGAAAGATCCAAAATTTTATCGTAGTTTAGTCGAGAACTCTGTAAGACGTGTTTCTGACGACATTTCGCCATTTATTTTGATAGATGTGACTAGAACCCGAAGTGCTCGCGAAGCCAGGTAAGTAACCTATGCGATGAGAACTCGAGTTGGTGAATTCATGTTTTATATATATACATACATTTATATATATATATATATATTATATATAATATATATATATATATCACTATTTTGTATAGAACATGGTGTTCTTGTGCAAAATTAACTATGTGACAAAGGAAATTGCTCTTTTATCATTTTTAATTGGATTACCTGGATATATAAATGATAAAAGTCCATATGATTAGTACCGGATTAATAAGATATGAGATAGTATTAATCCACTAAGGTTTAATCATTAAATATCCCTAATCGTAGTATTATCGAGACTGGACATCGATAATGCGGAATATGCTAGTATTGCACTTGTGCGCGTTATGGAAGCTTAACAACATAGTTCTCATATTTTCAAGTATTGGATATTTATGCAAGTGTGATAGGAGGTTCTGTTTGCCGATAGTACGGGAATAGCTTCGCTATGGATAAACCCTTCAGAATCTCATTCGTAGTATGACTATGTGTCTATGAGAATCCGAATCAGGGTAGGTGTATATGGTCTTAACTTGAGACTTGCATCGCTAATACTTGTAAATCAGTACGAATGTGGTACCGGGTACGCACATGTTCGGAAGTCCGATGACCGTATTTACTGCCAACATATCCAGGGATCTCTTGGGTCGCTTCCCAAAGATTCACCGATGATATTTGACTCGAACAAAATTAATCTGTGATTAATTAAGAGAGAGAAAATTAATCTGGGATTAATTACGGTACGAATTAATCTAGGATTAATTATCAGAGAAAGAATTAATCTGGGAATAATTTCATCGAGAATTTATCTGGGATTAAATTCGTCGAGAGAAGAGAACGCGATTGATTTGGAATTAATCGGCAAAGTAAATTTAATAGTGAAATTGGATTTTACTCTTTAATTTAATTAATTGGGCTAAAATAATATATTAGATATATTAATTGAAATTGGATTTCAATGCGGAAATAAATTGGATTTTAATTCTAGCGAGCAAATTAATTTAGAATTAATTCGTAAGCGAATTTCGTAATAATTTTGCGAGACATTATTATTTAATTAAATTGGATTTAATTAAGTCGCAACGGAAAATTTGTTTAGTGGGATTAAACGAACCCGAGCCCGAAGTGTGTTGTCTCACCCAACTTGAATTTTGAATTTAAGTGTGGGACCCACCAACATACATTACTAGTCATTCAAGTTGATGGAAGTGGTTGAGAGCTTTTATGGTGGCTTCTCCAACACACTTTGTTTTTGTTTTAGCTTTTGGAAATGCATTTTACACAATTTTTGACAAGTCAACCTGTGTAACACTTTTGTTTTAGAAACAAAATAACAAAAAAACTTCCTCTCTCCTTCCAAAATTGCCGAGCATGCTTCCTCTTCTCCATGGAATTTTTGTTGCAAAATTCTTCATTGCTAGCACATTAAGAGTGAAAAATAAGATGATAGGGAAACTCACCCTTGAGTTTGGAATTCAAATCAAAGACTTGGAGCTTCCAACAAAGAAGAAAAAGTCTTGAACTTCATCCGATCAAAGTGAGTATTTCCGCAACTTTCTTTGATTTATTCACACACAAATCACCTTAGAGATCCTTGGCATGTTTTAGGAACACTAACAATGGTATCATAGCGGTTTCTAAGCTTGATTTGATTATAGGGTTCTTATACTTTAATTTGGGGATTTTGTGCTTGGAGCTTGATTTTGCCTAAATTAATTTTCCCTAAAATCTATACCTTGGCCGAATATAACCCTTGATGTGCTCATGGTGATTTTTGAAATTTGACATATTGGATGTGTTATGGGCATGCTATGTATGATAAATGTTGATTTAATTGGATTGAAATCAAATTGCATGACAAATTCCTTGGCAATGCCGTGAGCCTAGCATGTTGGAATGGATTGATTGTGCTTTAATTTGTGATGGACATAAATTAAAATGTTAAGCATGATTAATTAGATTAATTAGTGTTTTGGAAATACTAGATTAATTAATTAATTGTGTTAATTACACTTGAATTGAATTAATATATAATTTGGAATAATGTATTAATTTAATTGTTGTAATTGGCTTAATAGGCCAAATTTGGGTCTTGGATCATATTTGGGCCTAAACCATTTCCATAAAGTCCAAAAATATGACATTGGGCCTTTAATAATTTAATTGGGCCTAATGGGCCTAAATTGATTTTATGGCATAGGGTGATTCCTAACTTGGGCCTTGGCATTTTGGGTTTGATCCATAATGGCCAAAGCCCATGCCTAAAGAATCAATTGAAAGCCCATTGGATTTTAATTGAATAGTATTGGATGCTAATTGGGCCTTTAAGACCCAATTGGATTGGATATGGAATCCAAGTCCTTAAAGGCACTATTGAAAGTGTAATTGATTAATTTGGAATTAAACATGAATTAATATTGGATACAATTTAAATTGGATTTGAAATTATAGTTCGATATAATTCAAGAATATGTACTTTGAGTATTTATTCTTAAATGAGTTTGACTCGTGCAAATCAAATCATTGTTTGAACATTGGATGGTCATTAATTCAAAGATTAATTAATTGGATTCGATTGATTGAATAACATGTTGTGTGTGAATACTTGGATGTATTGTATGAATAATGTATATCAGATGGATATTAGAAGGGTGAGGGTAATTTTGTAAATTATTGTAATAAATTTAGAATTTATTTAAATTGGACTTGCATGTCCAACCTATTATCTCTATTCTTTTTGTATTTCTCTTCTCACCAATTCCCGGCAATGCAAATGAGGTTTCTTTTAGTGTTATGTAATTGGGTAGAAGTTAGTGCTAGCGGGAGAGAGGAAAGGGAGAGATTTGTTCTAGGAACAAAGTTTGTTATATATTCATCCGCATATCATTATTAAATTTTATCGCGCCTTATTATGCTTTTAAAATGCATGTTTAAGGGTGTATGATAAGACCTAATCAAAGATAATAAATTGGTTGCTAATTACCATCAAATATTAAGCGTTTTTCCTTTCATTGAGTGGTTCTCTCTCAAGATCCAAGATTGGCATTGGTTTGTTGGCCAAAGTCAAGACCTTTGTCCATCGCGGATGTGTTTGAACCGCGTAAGCTTTGTTCCATATCGTATGTCTTCGGCAGTTGTGACTTTTTGGTCAAAGTCAAGGTCACTTCTTGTTCATCGACTTCGATTACGAAGCTTTCCACTGTCAATGGGTCACGCTTAACTGGAATCTTTAAGTTTGTTGAGCCAAAGCCAAGGCTTAGTTGATTCAGAGGAAAAGGGTTAGGAAATATATTGGATATATTTACATATATTGGATATATATTTCGGACTTGGAGGTCTACCTACTGGATCTAGGAATTGGATGAGATCCAATTGATCTTAGAGATCTACCTAGTTAAATTTTATACAGCTTGTTGGCCAAAGTCAAGGTTGTGTATCTTTTAATGGGATCCTAGCCCACTAGGAAACTAGGTTTCCCGAGTACTCCGTAGAGGGTTAGAGGCTCGCCGAAAAATAATGGGAGGCAAGTATTAAATTTGTAATTTCGTTTAGATACTTGCCAATACGCGCTCATTTTATTTTTCATCATTAAAAATTTATATATATTAGTTGGAATAATATTCAATTATTATTTTAAATGAACAGTTGGACTGTATTCAAACTGCTTCATTTGTAGTTGGTTATATAGTTAGACTATAGTAATCAATACATTTGAATTTATCCAATCATTTATAGTTGGTTATATAGTTAGACTATAGTAATCATTACATTTGATTGTACTCGAAATTATTGATTGGATAGTTGGACTTTAGAAATCAATATAGCTGAAAGATTAGCATAAAAGAACATAATCCTAGGTGAAAATGTCTTTAACAGCGTAAATTTTCAGATTGGTAATTGAATCTCAGGATAGTCCTGGAAGCCACAAAGTTACTCTATATAATATAGAAACCTCTCGGGCCTGAGCCCGGAGTTGAGCAAATAGTAGAGCATGAGCTTTGGAAGACCCATAACTTTAGTGCTCAATCCGTTATGCTTGTTGCAATGACTCTTTAATTTCATCGTCAGAACTAAGGATTAGATCATTGTACCATGATGTGGAAATTAAAGGATCTTCATAGATCTAACCTTAGATATTAGTAGTATGAGTTGTAAAAGAAGCTCTTTCGCTCGCGTATGTCAGATGGTACATCTGTCGAGCACTAGGTGTCACAGATGATTACTGACATCGAACAGCTAGCTTAGCTAGGCATTACCTTTTAGGCCGAGACTTCCATATATTTGATCTTACAGTCTCTGCCCGAATGCTGGGGCGGGTTCATGATGAACCAAGAGAGAACTCTTTGAGAGTTAATGGCTATGCTCAAGGAGGCAGATCCAGAACTTCTAAAAGGGCAAGAAACGCAAGGCGCATTTTACATCGACATCCCAGAAGGCCAAGGCTTGGCCGAAGTCTTCTGGGGGTGTAAAGAAAAAGGGTAAGGCTAAATCGTCACAGTCTTCCGGGAAGACAAAGGACATATCCCAAGATGTCTGCCTAAATTGTGGCAAACAGAGTCATGGAAAGCGTGACTGTCGAATGGACAAGGCAGACATAAAGGATGTGAAGGCGGGGCAAGGCTCCAACTTCATGTATGTTTGTTATAAACATGTCCACTACTAGTTTTAAGAATTGGATTTTGATACTGGATGTGGTACATAAATATATATACTGATGTGCAGAATCTACTGATTAGCAGGAGACTGGCTTCAGATTAGATCGACCTACAAGTCGGAAACGGGACGAGAGTCGCTGTTTTGGCCTTTGGAACTTAATTTTTGGAACTTCCCTTGGGGCATGTACTTAAATTAGGAGACTGTTATAATGTACCTAGTTTGACTAAAAACATTATCTCTTTATCTAGTACAACCCGTTGCAGGTTACCTTTATGTTCTAGAACACTGGGTGTTTTGTTTATAAAGATGATATTGAGATATACACATTAGATGTGAATAACCGTCTTTATATTTTGAATATAAATGAATCTCAAACATATAACGTGAAAACAAAAGGCTCAAATTGAGTAAATCAGATGATACTTATTTGTGGCATTGTGGTATGAGACACATTAACAAGACTCGTATATCCACACTTCCGAAGAGTGGATACTAGGATGGATTTGATCCTAATTCAAATGATGTCTACGAATCTTATTTATTAGGCAAAGTGCATAAATACCTTTTACATGGTAAAGGTACACGAGCCACCGATCTGTTAACCCTTGTTCATAGTGACGTAAGGGGGCCCATGTCTAGCTAGGCTAGAGGTGGATATGAATACTTTGTAACCTTTATAGATGTGGCATTGCGTTATGGTTATGTGTATCCTATGAAACATAAGTCGGAAACTTTTGAGAAATTGAAAGACTTTCAAAACGAAATAGAAAAATTGGCCGGTAAAAATATTAAAACATTACGGTTGGACCATAGTGGATAATACTTAAACATATGAGTTTCAAGATTACTTGAAAGAGTAAGGTATTCTTTTATAGTGGACTCCTCCCGGAACACTTCAGTTAGATGGTGTGTCCGAACAGAGAAACTGAACTTTGTTGGACACAGTATGGTTAATGATGAGTCGCTCTGAGCTACCAATTTCCTTCTAAGGATACAAATTAAACAATGCAATACTTATTTTGAATAAGGTTCCATGAAAATCTGTTAGACAGACTTCATTTTAGATATGAACAGGAAAGAAACTGGGTTTCTCATTCCTGAAGATTTGGGAATGCTGGGCATACTCTAAATATTTGGATGATACCAAACTAGAAACCAAATCAGATAAGTGCCCATTTGTAGGTTATCCTAGGGAAAGCAAAGTATATTACTTATAAAACTCACAAGAGAATAATGTATTTGTTGCTCTCCATGCGGTTTTCCTCGAAAAGGAATTCCTAAATGCAGTGGTAAGTGGGAGGAAAGTAAAACTCGATGAAAATCGGAGTAATACTATTCCTGACACCGACTCCCTTTAGGAACATCAACAGTTTATCAGGGATGAAACTGTACCACAATCTTCGAATACACAAGATCCGCGTATGTTGGAGAGAGTCAGAAAACAACCTGGGAGGTATGGGTTTCTGATCTCACCTGATGTAGATATTAATCTTATTGAGGAAGATGGACCAACTACGTATGAGGAAGTGATACAAGGTATAGACTCCTTTTATGGCAAAGTGCCATGAAGTCCGAAATGGATACCATGTATACCAACCATGTTTGGATAGTGGTTGATGTACCAGAAGGCATTGTGCCTATTGGTACTATATAAGTCTTCAAGGAAGACAGACATGGATGGCGACATATATATATATACAGCTAGGCTTATACAGAAATGGTATCGTCATCAACAAAGTATCGATTACGATGAAACTCTTTTACTTGTTTCCATGATGAAATCCATTCGGATAATGCTTGCTAATGCTGCATATTTCATTTATGAAATATGGTAGCTAGAAGCCAAAACCACTTTCCTTAATGGAAACCTTTTGGAGGATGTTTGTATGCAACATCCTGACGGTTTTGTCGTGCCAAAACATGCAAACAAGGCTTGCAAGTTAAATCGATCCATTTATGGATTGAAACAAGAAATTTCGTTCTTGGAACCATTGTTTTGATGTAATCATAATGGTATATAATTTAATTCAAAACGAAGATGATTCTTGTGTATATAAGAGGGTTAATGGGAGCGCACTGACATTCATTGTCCTTATGTTGATGATGTATTGCTTCTCGGCAATAACATTCCTATACTATAATCGGTGAAAGCTTGGTTTTCATAAAATTCTCCATGAAAAACCTGGGAGAAGTAGGCTTTATTCTAGGAATAAAGATCTATTGGGATAGATCTAGAAAGCTGCTGACACTCTCCCAGAGCTCGTAAGTTATGAAAATATACGCGACCTGATTTCTCATATGCTTTGAGCATATATAGACTTAATGAGGCCAATCCAGGTGATGGTCACTGGATTGAAGTAAAGAACATCCTTAAGTATCTTGGATGAACTAAGGATGTTTTCTGAGAATATGGAGTAAGGAGAACTTGAGGTGACTAGGTTCACCACTGCAAATTTCCAAACCGATAAAGAGGACTGTAAGTCGCAATAAGGGTACATATTTTGTTTGAATAACAGAATAGTGTGATGGAAATCTTCTAAGTAAGATAATGTTGTCGATTAAACAATAAAAGTGGAATATTGCAGCAGCTGAGGCAGCAAAAGAAGCATTTTGGATCTATATAATCCTAATTGGATTAGGAGTAGTTCTGTTAGCAGCTGAGCTAGGCTACAGCGCATGCTAAAGAACAACGGTCTCATCAATGATCCAAGTATGTGTTGGGTTTCTAGGTTAATCCCAAGATCAAAATAAGCATAGAAATGTGAATGAATAATCAAAGAAGAGTGGCGGAAACACACTTACATTGAACGGTTTTGGATGTGTTGAGAAGTAAAAATTCCTCCAAGAACTCTTTGTGAAATTCGGCCAAGGGGTCCTCCAAGAAATGATGTCCACGCTCCAAGCTTTTGTGGATTCCAAGATCTTGAGTTGGTTTCCCTAACACCGTGTATGATTCATTTGATGTGTGTGCTAGCACTCAAAAATTGCCACAATTTTTGATCTTGTTCTTACAGACTTTCGGCTAAGTGAAGAACAAAGGGGGGTGAGAAAATTGCTTCCATTTTTTTGGTAATGAAAGAGAGTAGAAGACTTGTGTAAATTGATTTCAAAAATCAATTAATTGATATACCAAAAGTTGGTTTGGTAAAAGTCAATCAAAGCTTGACTTTGGAGTGTATTAGAAGCCACCACCAACTTCACCTAAATCCTTCAACCAAAAGCAACTTAAGGTGACAAGTGAAGTGACATGTGGGCCCCACTCGATTCCAAATGCGAGTGGGCCCGCAAACACTCCCGGGCTCGGGTTCACTAATTTCGAATTAACGAACTTCCGTCGTAACGTAATTAAATCGAATTTAATTAAATAATTATGCATAGCAAAATTACTATTCACGTCGCTTACGAATTAATTCTAAATTAACTCGTTTGCCCGAATTAAAATCTAATTTTAATTCCGCGTCGAAATCTAATTTCGTTTAATATATCAAATATATTATTTTATCGATTAATTTCAAATTAATCTTTCTCTCTCTTCAAATAGTACTTTATCCAAGATAAAGTTGTTGGACAAAATGACCCATAGCGTCACTATTTGCACAGATCATTGTGTTGTTGTAGCAAATTAACTATGTGACAAGGAAATTGCACTCTCATCATTTGTGATTAGATCACCATAGATATATAAATGAATAGAGGTCCCTATGATTAGTACCTGGACTGAGAATGATATGAGACAGTATCAGTCCCCGAAGGTTTAATCATTAAATATCCCTAGCCCGTAGTATTATCGAGACTGGACATCGATAATGCGGAATAGGCTAGTATTGCACTTGTGCGCATTTGTGAGGGCACAACGGCATAGTTCTCATATATATAAAGTATTGGATACTTATGCAAGTGCGATAGGAGGTCATGTTTCACCGAGGTACGGGAAACAGCTTCGCTCTGGATAGACCCCTCGGAATCCCATTGGTATTATGACTATGTGTCTATGGGAGGCCGAAATCAAGGTAGGTGTGTATGGTCTTAACCTGAGACTTACATCGCTAATACTTACGATAATCGATAGACTTTGGTCTTGGTGGTAGGGGACTTTAAACGGGTCTGAGTACACCACTTCTGGGTTTATCAGAGAGTCGTAGAGTATTGGGTGTGATGTCAAGATGGAAGTATCACTTCAGTCATATTGGAGATGATGTCACGCAGGATACGGTATTAGTAGTGCTCTAAGTGCTGCGCGGCCATCGGGATATTATGACAAGGTCATGTATATCCGATTATAGAGACTAGTTACCAGACATCCGACATGTGTTTCGTACGGGGCAGACACTTATCCAGCCCCAGGCCTAGCACGTGATTATCCGATACTGGGCCGATATACACAATACTACGGTATATACTACGCTTGATACAGATCTATATATTCCTGTAAGAATATTTCTGGAGAATTGGGTAGGCATGGCGCTTTGCTAGAAGCCAACCTTGTCTTGTAAATCGATATAAACGTAGTACGAGGTACTTACGTGTTCGGACAGTCCAACGATCGTATTTACTGCCAACATATCCGGAGATCTCATGGGTCGCTTCCTGAAGATTCACCAATGACGTATTACTCGCACTTTGATTAATCTGGGATTAATTAGAAGAGAGAGATAGAATTAATCTGGGATTAATTCGATGAGAGAGAAAATTAATCTGGGATTAATTGCGAAGATATTTTATCTGGGATAAAATATTAATTAAAGAGAGAGAACGATTAATTTGGAATTAATCGATAAAATTAATATTCGATATATAATCAAATTGGATTTCGACGCGGAATTAAAATTAGATTTTAATTCGGGCGAACGAATTAATTTAGAATTAATTCGTTAGCGACGTGAATAGTGAATTCGCTAGGCGTAATCACTTAATTACGACGCGACGGAAAATTCGTTAATTTGGAATTAGCGAACCCGAGCCCGAGAGTGATTGCGAGCGCATTCTCATTTCGAATTCGAGCGCGGACACGCGAGTCACATCAAGCGTCAAATCGCTAGTCGCGTCAATCGTCAAATCAATTGTCACTTTGAGTGATGTGACTTGACAATATGTCACTTTATTAAAGTGAATAGATGTGATGTGAAAAGTGATGTGATATGACTTAAAGTTAAAAGTAAAAGTGATGGAATATGAAAAGGTTTGGAATATATATATATATGTTTTATTTATTTTTGGAAAATAAATGAATAAATATATATTACTTTTTCTTTTCCCTTTTACTAATATATTCGGCTCTCTCTCTCCAACATGCAACTGTTCACGATTTCTCTCATCTCCCTCTCTTTTCTCTCCTCTCATCTCACGGCTTCACTGCCGTTTCTTCTTCTTTTTTTCTGGTTTTACCGAGAAAATGGAGATGCAAGGAAGATGATTAGTGCTAGCACACCTTGAGTGATACATAGGTGATAGGGAAGTGTCTTCATGAGCTTGGAAAGCTTGAAGCTTGGAGCTTCAATGGTGGTCTTCAATGGCCGAACATGGAGGAAGCCAAACCAGTCCAAACCGCACAGCCCACTGTCAAGGAAAGCCATTGCCGAGCTTGGAGGGAGCTTAAAATCGCACCTTGTTCTTCATTCATCAAAACCGAAATTCAATGTGAGTATATTCCGCACCTCCTTTGATGTGTTCATATGCGGTTTTTGTGCATGATTTGTGATCCTTGGGACTTTGATTTGAACTCTTTCAATGGTATCTAGAGCTATTGTTGCATGAAAACCGAATTAGGGTTCTTGAGCAAATTTGGGGCTTTTTGATTTTAGCTTGATTTTGTCTAATTGATTGTTTGAGAATGATTATATATGATTGAATTTGAGTTGTATGTAATCAATTTGATAAAAAAATTGATTGGATTGATTTTCCCCAATTTGCTTATTTTTGTCAAAACTTTAATTTGGGTAAACTCGATTTAGGCATGATTTGGTTGAATTGTTTGATGCATTATGCTTGAATGAGGTTGAATTGAAGTTGTGCATGATCAATTTCAAGAAAATTGGATTAGATCAATTTTCCCCAATTCTTTAGGTTGAAATGAAACTTGAAATTGGGTAAAATGTGTTTAAGCATGTTTTAATTGAATTGGATGTTTAAGTATGCTTAGAACATGTTTAATTGAGATTGTGTGTGATCAATTTCATGAAATTGGATTGGATTCAATTTTCCCCAATTGGAGGCTTGGCCGAAAATTGGAAGAACCTAATGTCTTGGTAATTTTGTTTTGTTTGATCATTGGATGACTTAAAACAATTGGTTAATGTTGTTTTGAAGTTCAATTGGATTGAATTTGATTTAGAACATTTTTTCCCTTTTAAAGTGGCTTGGCCGAATCTATGGAACATGAAATTCTTGTGATTTTTTGTTTTAATTCATTGGATGAATTGAATTGATTTGGGAAATTAAGATTGTGGACTCAATTGGATTGAAACCGAATCGAATTGAAAAACCCCTAATTGCCGAGACTTGAGCATGTTAATTGGGTTTGATTTTAATTGAATTGTGTTGGACACTATTTGGTTGTTAAAGTGCATGATTAATTAGGCTAATTGATATTTTAGAAATGTTAATTGGGTAATTGATTGTGTATTACACTTAGGTTAATTAATTGTGAAATTTGGAATTTTATAAGTTAATTAATTTGGGCTTGATTTTGGAAATTGGGCTTGTTAGGTTGTAATTGGGCTTTTGGGCTTTGTTGTAACAAAGTTGGGTTTAGGCAAAATTGGTTGGATCCAATTAGGCCCAAAACCGAATCCAAAAGGTCCAATTATGACTTAATGGACCTTAATTATTTAATTGGGCCTAATGGGCCAAAATTAATTTATAGGCTTATGGGGTAACTCCCGGATTGGATTTTGTTTGTTCGGTTTGACCCGAGTTGACCAAAAGTCCACGCCTATAGAAATTAATTAAAAGCCCATTGGACTTTAATTAAATAAAACATTAGATGTTAATCGGGCTTTGAGACCCGTTGCGATTAAATTTGGAATTTAAGTCGTAAAGGTTCGTTAATAAAGGTGTAATATTTAATTTGAAATTAAAAATGAATTAGAATTAAATACGTATTAAATTGGATTTAATTATGTAATTTAATTTAATTCGTAGAAATCGTACTTTGAGTACGTGTTCGCAAAAACGAGTTTGACTCGAACAAAAATCAAATCTTTGTTTGAACATTGGATGATCACTAATAATCAAGATTAATTAATTTGATTGATTGATTGATAACATGCTTGTATGAATACATGGTTGTGATGTTTGAATAATGTATATCGGATGGATATTAGTCGGGTTGGGCGATTTTGGAAATTGTAATAAAATTTGATTTATTAAATTGGACCTGCGTGTCCAGCCTTATCTCCTATTTCTTTGTATTCTCTTCTCACCTATTCCCCTCCATGTAAAAGAGGTTTCTTTAGAAGTGTAGTGAAACGGGTAGAAATAATACAAGTGCTAGTGGTTGAGAGAAAGTGAGAGATTTGATCTAGGATCAATGTAAAGTATCCATCCGCATATCATTATTATTTTATTTTCATATACGCTTTATTATGTATTTAGAATGCATGTTTAAGGGTGTATGATGATGAGACCTTAACAAAGATAATTAAATTGGTAGCCAATTTGCACGCGAAAAACCCTCGTTAAATATCAAGCGTCATTCCTTCCATTGAGTGATTCTTGCTCAAGATCGGAGATTGTCAGGGGTTGTTTTTGACCAAAGTCAAGCCCTTGTCAGTCAAAGATGTGCTTTAATCACGAGGCTTTGTTATATATCGGTGTCGTGTCCAAGTTGTGGTTTGTTTTTGACCAAAGTCAAGACCACTTCTTGTCCATAGACATTTGATTACGAAGCTTCCCTGTCAATGGGTCCACGCTTGACTGGGATCACTAGGTTGTTTTTGGCCAAAGCCAAGGCCTAGTTGATTCAGAGGAAAACGGGTAGGGTATATATTCGATATATAAGCATATATTAGATATATGTTTCGGACTTGGATGTCCACCTAACCGGATCTAGGAATTGGATGAGATCCAATTGATCTTGAGATCTACCTAGTTAAATAGCATACAGCTTTTTATTGGCCAAAGTCAGGTTGTGTGTTATTTAACGGGATCCTAGCCCACTAGGAAACACGGTTTCCCGAGTACTCCACAGAGGGTTAGAGGCTCGACGAAAATAGTGGGAGGCAAGTATTGAATTTGCAACATTCGTTCAATTACTCGCAAACACGCTCATTTAAATTATTTCGTCGTAAATTAAATGTTAGTTGGACTAATATTTAAATTGTTGTTTTAATAAACAGTTGGACTGTATTATATTGATTATATATAATTGGATTATATTAATCAATATATTTGAATTAATTAATTTCAGTTTACAGTTGATTTTATAATTGGATTATAGTAATCAATGTAATTGAGTTAATTAATTTGGATTATATTTGATTATATAGTTGGACTATTATAATCATTATAATATTATAGTACCACTAATCGTTGATTAAATAGTTGGACTATTGTAATCAAGATAAGAATTGAAAAATTGGATATTAAAATATAATCTGGGATTAAAAATATTTTAAATGATTTAATTTTCAAATTGGGAATAAATAATAGGTTACTTTATTTGATAAAATAACTTATTATACGTTACGCCCAAATTAAGCAAATAGTAGAGCATAAAATCTTGGAAGATTTATGTGATGATGACTTTAATGCTTAATAATATACTTATAATAAATCTATCTTTAGATTTAAAAGTATTAAAATTGCAATTTATAATTCTTGGAGAATTAATTGACTATTCTAGAGGAGATAAAGTCAAAGTTTGCAATTGGGGATGTAGCACGAGGTGCACATCGTTTCGATATTCTAAAAACCAAGGCTTGGCCTAAGGTTCCTAAATATTGAAAAGGATAATTGATATATACCAAGTGACTACCATTTGGATATGGAAGACACGAAGGAATTAAAGAAAGGGCGAGGCTCTGACTTTAAATATATTTGTCTAGTTATGTTCACTACTAGTATTGAAATTAGATTTTAAATACTTAGTGTGGTACATAATATATATGTATTGATGTTCAGAATTGCTTTGAGCATGATACTGACTTCAAGCTGAGATTTTTACTCTGCGAATCGGAAACGGGACGAAAGTCGCTTTTCGACCGTAGATACCTAAGTTTAGGAAATACCCTTTGGGTGTGTATTAAATTAGGAACTGTTATAATGTAACTAGTTTGACTAGAAACATTATCTTTTATCAGGTTTAACCACGCGGGTGACCCTTTATCTCAAACACTAAAGTGTTTTATTATATAAAGATGATACTGAGATAAATACATTAGATGTAAATACAGAATTTATATTTTGAATATAATAAAATCTCAAACATATAAATGACAAATAAATAGTCAAATGATTTGATCAAGAGACTTATTTATGGCATTGTTGTCTAGGACACATTAAACGAGACACGTCAGTTAGACGGTGTGTCCGAACTAAAACCGAATTTTGTTGGACATGATAGGTTTATCACGAGTCGCTCTGAGCTACATTTCCTTCAAACAGGATATGTATTAACAGTGCAAAACTTATTTAGAATAAGGTTCCATTAATCTGTTTGACAGATATCATATAGGATATGAACAGGAAAGAAACGAGGTTTCTCATTCCTGATAATTTGGGTATGCCAGGCATAAGTTTGGATGATACCAAACTAAGAACCCAAATTGGATTAGTGCCATATAGGTTATCCTAAGGGAAACCATAAGAGTACTTATAAATCCCACATGAGAACAATGTGATTGTTGCTCACCATGCGGTTTCCTGAGAGGAATACCGATATGCAGTGGTCAGTGGGAGGATAGTGATACTCGATGAAAATCGGAGTAATACTATTCAAAGCACGAAGTCCTTAATGGAACACAAACAATTCATCTATGATGAATCTGTACCATTAATCTTCAAATACACAAGAAATCGGGTAGATCGGATAGAGTCAGAAAACAACCTAGGGTATGGGTTTCTGATCTAACCTCATTAAGATGTCAATCTTATGAAGGTATATCCACCGACTACGTTTTGAGGAAGTGATACGAGGATCGACTCCCTGTTATGGCAAAGTGCCATGAGTCCGAAATGGATTCCATGTATAACGACTATTTGGATACTAGTTGTTGTACCACAAAGCATTGTGCCTATTGGTACATTGTAACGTCTTCAAGGAAGACATACATGGATAGCAACATACCAACGTACAAAGCTAGGCTTTTGACGGAAAGTATCGTTATCAACATTGTGTTAATAACGGTTCAACCTTTTACCTGTTGCCATGGTAAATCCATTTTGAAGATGCTTGTTGATAACTGTATATTTCATTTATGAAATATGTCAGTTACAAATCAAAATCGCTTTCCTGAAAAGGAAACCTTTTGGAGAATGTTTACAACATTCTGACGATTTTGTATAACCGACAAACAAGGTTTGCGGATTATTCAATCCATGTTTGGATTGAAGCAAGCATAGGGTTCTTGGAACTGACGTTTTGAAATAATCATAATGGTTTATGATTTAACTCAAAACGAAATAATTCTTGTGTATATAGGAGGTTAGTGGGAGGGCGCACTGACAGTGAAAAATTCCCATAAAGCTATTGTCGAAAGCTTGGCTTTCATAGAAATTCTCCGTAGAATTCTGGGGAGTAACAACCTTTATTCAAGGAATAAAGATCTACTGAGATAGATTTGGAGTTGTTAACACTCTCTTGGAAATTGTACATTTAAAATGTACTTGTATTGGTGTCTCATACGCTTCGGGCATATGGAGTCACAATCAGGTCAATCCAAGTGATAGTCACTGATTGAAGATTAAGAACATCTGTTAGTATCTGAGAGAACTAAAGATGCTATCTTAAACTATGGAGATGGAGAACTTGAAGTGACTGGGATCACTACTGCAAGTTTCCGAACAATTAAATACTACGGTACTATAAAGTTTGAACACTGGGACAGTGAGCTGGAAATCTTCCGAGCAAGATAACTGTTGCCGAATTAACAACAAATGCGGATTATTGCTGCAGCTGAGGCAGCAATAGAAGCCATTTGGATCGATAATAAATCTAATTAGATTAGATATAGTTCTTTTAGCAGCTGAGCTAGGCGTCAGCACGAGCTAAAGAATTAAAGGTCTCATCGACGATCCAGATATATACTTCTATATCATCTGATTCGTTCGGATCATACATCGTGGCGATGTGATGATCGTGTAAATCGCGTCAAACGATAATCAAACAAATCCGCTGACGAAAACCTTTCCTCAGCAATTTGAGCGAACCGTACATAGTTCAGGTGTGGGACACTTGAGTGACTGGCTATGTGCCAAGTGGGAGATTGTTGGACAAAACCCATAGCGTCACTATTTGCACAGATCATTGTGTTGTTGTAGCAAATTAACTATGTGACAAGGAAATTGCACTCTCATCATTTGTGATTAGATCACCATAGATATATAAATGAAGAGAGGTCCCTATGATTAGTACCTGGACTGAGAATGATATGAGACAGTATCAGTCCCCGAAGGTTTAATCATTAAATATCCCTAGCCGTAGTATTATCGAGACTGGACATCGATAATGCGGAATAGGCTAGTATTGCACTTGTGCGCGTTTTGAGGGCACAACGGCATAGTTCTCATATATATAAGTATTGGATACTTATGCAAGTGCGATAGGAGGTCGTGTTTCACCGACGGTACGGGAAACAGCTTCGCTCTGGATAGACCCCTCGGAATCCCATTGGTATTATGACTATGTGTCTATGGGAGGCCGAAATCAAGGTAGGTGTGTATGGTCTTAACCTGAGACTTACATCGCTAATACTTACGATAATCGATAGACTTTGGTCTTGGTGGTAGGGGACTTTAAACGGATTCTGAGTACACCACTTCTGGTTTATCAGAGAGTCGTAGAGTATTGGGTGTGATGTCAAGATGGAAGTATCACTTCAGTCATATTGGAGATGATGTCACGCAGGATACGGTATTAGTGCTCTTAAGTGCTGCGCGGCCATCGGGATATTATGACAAGGTCATGTATATCCGATTATAGAGACTAGTTACCAGACATCCGACATGTGTTTCGTACGGGGCAGACACTTATCCAGCCCCAGGCCTAGCACGTGATTATCCGATACTGGGCCGATATACACAATACTACGGTATACTACGCTTGATACAGATCTATATATTCCTGTAAGAATATTTCTGGAGAATTGGGTAGGCATGGCGCTTTGCTAGAAGCCAACCTTGTCTTGTAAATCGATATAAACGTAGTACGAGGTACTTACGTGTTCGGACAGTCCGACGATCGTATTTACTGCCAACATCCGGAGATCTCATGGGTCGCTTCCTGAAGATTCACCGATGACGTATTACTCGCACTTTGATTAATCTGGGATTATTAGAAGAGAGAGATAGAATTAATCTGGGATTAATTCGATGAGAGAGAAAATTAATCTGGGATTAATTGCGAAGATATTTTATCTGGGATAAAATATTAATTAAAGAGAGAGAACGATTAATTTGGATTAATCGATAAAATTAATATATTCGATATATTAATCGAAATTGGATTTCGACGCGGAATTAAAATTAGATTTTAATTCGGGCGAACGAATTAATTTAGAATTAATTCGTTAGCGACGTGAATAGTGAATTCGCTAGGCGTAATCACTTAATTACGACGCGACGGAAAATTCGTTAATTTGGAATTAGCGAACCCGAGCCCAAGAGTGATTGCGAGCGCATTCGCATTTCGAATTCGAGCGCGACACGCGAGTCACATCAAGCGTCAAATCGCTAGTCGCGTCAATCGTCAAATCAATTGTCACTTTGAGTGATGTGACTTGACAATATGTCACTTTATTAAAGTGAATAGATGTGATGTGAAAAGTGATGTGATATGACTTAAAGTTAAAAGTAAAAGTGATGGAATATGAAAAGGTTTGGAATATATATATGTTTTTTTATTTATTTTTGGAAAATAAATGAATAATATATATTACTTTTTCTTTTCCCTTTTTACTAATATATTCGGCTCTCTCTCTCCAACATGCAACTGTTCACGATTTCTCTCATCTCCCTCTCTTTTCTCCTCTCATCTCACGGCTTCACTGCCGTTTTCTTCTTTTTTCTGGTTTTACCGAGAAAATGGAGATGGCAAGGAAGATGATTAGTGCTAGCACACCTTGAGTGATACATAGGTGATAGGGAAGTGTCTTCATGAGCTTGGAAGCTTGAAGCTTGGAGCTTCAATGGTGGTCTTCAATGGCCGAACATGGAGGAAGCCAACCAGTCCAAACCGCACAGCCCACTGTCAAGGAAAGCCATTGCCGAGCTTGGAGGGAGCTTAAAATCGCACTCTGTTCTATTCATCAAAACCGAAATAAATTCATGTGAGTATATTCCGCACCTCCTTTGATGTGTTCATATGCGGTTTTTGTGCATGATTTGTGATCCTTGGGACTTTGATTTGAACTCTTTCAAAAGTCTCTCCCCAATTAATCCCAGATTAATTAAGCTCGAATCATACATCATCGGTGAATCTTCGGGAAGCGACCCAAGAGATCCCTGGATATGTTGGCAGTAAATCCGGTCGTCGGACTATCCGAACACGTACTTACCAAGTACTATGTTTTTACCGATTTACGAGACAAGTTTTGCTTCTAGCAAAACGCCATGACTACCCAATTCTCCAGAAACATTCTTAATGGAATATACGATCTATATCAGGCGTAGTATACGTAGTATTGCGTATTCCGATCCACTATCGGATGTCACATGCAAGGCCTGAGGCTGGAATAGTGTCTGCCCTGTACGAAACATATATCGGATCACTAGCAACTAGTCTCTTTATTATCGGATAATCATGACCTAGTCATATTATCCCGATGGTTGCAACCCTTTAGAGAACCAGTTTTGTATCCCTGCGTGACCATCATCTCCATATGACTGAAGTGATACTTCTGTCTTGACATCACATCCAATACACTACTATTCTCAATAAACCCAGAAGAGGCGTACACAGAACCTGTTAAAGTCCTGGACGACCAAAACCAAAACGTATTGATTGTCGTAAGTACTAGCGATGCAAGTCTCAGGTTAAGACCAAATACACATACTCTGATGCGGATTCCCATAGACACATAGTCATACTAGCAATGGGATTCTGCGAGGTCTATCAAGAGCTAAGCTGTTTTCCGTACCATCGGTAAAACACAACCTCCTATCACACTTGCATAAGTATCCAATACTTAAATATATGAGAATTATGATGTTACGCTTCCATAACACGCACAAGTGCAATACTAGTCTATTACGCATTATCGATGTCCAGTCTGGATAATACTACGACTATGGATATTTAATGATTAAACCTTTATTGATTGATACTGTCTCATATCTTATCAATCCGGAACTAATCATAAGGACTTTCATCATTCACACATTTAAGTAATCTAATTACGAAAGGATAAAAGGTAATTTCCATTGCTACATAATTAATTTGTACAAAAACACAATGTCTTTTACAAATAGTGACGCTATGGGTCATAATTGTCCAACAATCTCCCACTTGGCCTATAGCCAGTCACTCAAGCATCTAACATCTGAACTATGTACATGTCACTCAAACTTTTGCTCATGAATGCTTTCGTCAACGGATCTCCAATGTTGTCCTCTGATGCGACCTTCTCGATCTTCACATCGCCACGATGTATAATCTCACGAATCAGATGGAAACGTCGAAGACATGCTTGGATCATTGATGAGACCGCGGTTCCTCAGCCTGCGCTATAGCCCCGTTATTGTCACAATACAATGGAACGAGCTCAGCTGCTAACGGAACTACTCCTAATCCAATTAGGAATTTTTGGATCTAAACTGCCTCCTTTGCTGCTTCAGCTGCAGCGATATACTATGCTTCTGTTATTGAATCGGCAACAGTCTCTTGCTTGGAAGATTTCCAGCTCACTGCTCCATTATTCAAACAAAATATGTACCCGGATTGCGACTTAAGTCGTCTTTATCGGTTTGGAAACTTGCATCGGTATACCCAGTTACCTCAAGTTCTCCATCTCCATAGATTAAGAAAGCATCCTTAGTTCGTCTAAGATACTTAAGGATATTCTTAACCGCCATCCAATGACCTTCACCTGGATCGGCCTGATAGCGACTACACATGCTTAAAGCATAGGAGACATCAGGTCGCATACATATCATGGCATACATGATTGATCCGACTGCCCAGGTGAACGGTATCCGACTCATGCTGTCTCTCTCATCTTGAGTTTTAGGACACATGTCCTTAGATAGAGTGACGCCATGTGACACTGGCAACAGTCCCCTCTTGGACTGATCCATGTTGAATCTCTTCAACACTTTGTCAATGTACGTACTCTGGGAAAGTCCAAGCAGCTTTCTATATCTATCCCGGTAGATCTTTATTCCTAGAAATAAAGGCTGCTTCTCCCAGATCTTTCATGGAGAATTTCAATGAAAGCCAAGCTTTCACCGATGTTAACATGGGAATGTCATTGCCAATAAGCAATACATCATCAACGTAAAGGACAATGAATGTCAGTGCTCTCCCACTAACCTTCTTATATACACAGGGATCATCCTCGCTTTGAACGAAATCATATTCTTTTATGATCTCATCAAAGCGTTGGTTCCAAGAAAGCGATGCTTGCTTCAATCCATAAATGGATAGATTTAGCTTACAAACCTTGTTTGCAAGTTGCGGCACGAAAAACCGTCAGGCTGTTGCATATAAACAACCTCCAAAAGGTTTCCGTTAAGGAAAACAGTTTTGACGTCCATCTGCCATATCTCGTAATCGAGATATGCAGCTATAGCAAGCATTATCCGAATGGATTTAATCATGGCAACATGTGACAGTTTTATCGTAATCGACACCATGTCGTTGACGATAACCCTTCGCTACAAGCCTAGCTTTGTACGTTTGTACGTTGCCATCCATGTCGGTCTTCTTTTTGACGACCTATTTGCATCCAATAGGCTTTACGCCTTCCGGTGCATCAACCAGTGTCCAAACTTGGTTGGTGTACATGGAATCCTTTTCGGACTCCATGGCATCTTGCCATAAATCGGAGTTGATACCTTGTATCGCTTCCTCATACGTAGCCGGCTCGTCTTCCTCAATGAGATTGATATCTACATGAGGTGAGATCAGAAACCCATACCTCTCAGGTTATTTCATGACTATCTCCGACCTACGCGGTCCTTGTGTAATTGAAGATTGTGGTACAGCTTCATCCCTGATGAACTGTTCATGTTCCGTTGAGGATTCTATGCCAGGAACAGTATCACTCTGATTTTCATCGAGTTCTGCTTTCCTCCCACTAAGCACTGCATTTAGGAATTCCTTCTAAGGAAAACCGCATGTAGAGCAACAAATATTTGTTCTCTTGTGGGTGATAGAAGTAATATCCTTTGGTTTCCCTAGGATATCCTACAAATAGGCATTTATCCGATTTGGGTTCAAGTTTGGTACCTTCCAAACGTTTGACGTATGCCCAGCATCCCCAAATCTTCAGGAATGAGAAACCCGGTTTCTTTCCTGTTTATATCTCATACAGAGTCTGTTGAACAGACTTTGATGGAACCTTATTCAAAATAAGTATTGAACTGTTTAATGCATATCCCTAGAAGGAAATATGTAGCTCAGTGCGACTCATCATAGACCTTACCATGTCTAACAAGGTTCAGTTTCTCCGTTCGGACACACTGTTTAATTACGGTGTTCCAGGAGGAGTCCACTGTGAAAGAATACCATAATCTTTCAAGTAATCAATAAACTCATTGCTCAAGTATTCACCACCACGGTCCGACCGTAATGTCTTAATACTTTTACCGGTCTGTTTTTCAACTTCGTGTCGAAACTCTTTGAATTTCTCAAAAGTTTCCGACTTGTGTCTCATAAGATACACATAACCATAACGCGATGCATCATCCATAAAGGTTACGAAGTATTCGTATCCACCTCTAGCCTGGCTAGACATGGGCCCACAAACGTCACTATGAACAATGGCTAATAATTATGTGGCTCGCACACCTTTACAGCTAAGAGGTGACTTAGGCATTTTGCCTATAAGCAAGATTCACAGACGTCATATGAATTTGGATCAAATCCGTCCAAGTACCCACTCTTCGAAAGTGTGGATATGCGAGTCTTGTTTATGTGTCCCAGACGACAATGCCACATATAAGTTTCATCTTTATGACTTACTTTAAGCCTTTTGTTTGTTACAGAATATGGTTGAGATTGATTTATATCCAAAATATAAAGACCATTATTTACAACAGCAGTGCAAATTTCTATATCATTTTTATACATAAAACACCCAGTGTTTCGAAATACAAAAGTATACCTATATTGGGTTAACATAGATACAGAAATAATATTCCTAGTCAAACTAGGTACATAATAACAGTCTGTCAGTTCAAGTACATGCCCCGAGGGCAGTTCTAAAACAAAAGTGCCAATGGCCAAAATAGCGACAGATGTCCCATTTCCAATACGCTGGTCAATCTCTCCTGACGCCAGTTTCCTGCTAATCCGCAGATCATGCACATCAGTATAAATGTGAGTACCACAACCAGAATCAAAAATCCAATTTTTAAAACTAGAAGTAGTTATGTTTATTTCTATAACAAACATACCTGAGGCCGGTGCCTTGCCCACCGTTATCTCCTTCTGAAGCGCCTTGTACTCGCGACAGTCACGCTTCCAGTGACCCCCGCTTCCCTCACTGGAGGCATACATCCTAAGAATTGTCCTTTGGCTTCCCAGAAGCCTTTGACGCTTTGACTTTTCCCTTCTTCTTCTTCTTCTTGACACCTCCAGTCGCCTTGGGCCAAGCCCTCGGAGTCCGAGATGTATTGAGCAGTTGTGTTGTCATCACTATGTGTCTTCCAAATATCTAGCTTGAGCAACTGATCAGATCTGGGCTTAGGCCCAAGAGGTCTCTCTATAGTATATAGCAGCCTCTCGGATCCAAGGACTATCCTTAGATTCATGTCCCAATCAGAAAAAGTTAGTGCCGTTGAAGATATTATCGCCATGATGATGTCCCCAGACACTATTCTTTCTTTCCTGTCATTTTAATTGCGATAATCTAATTATCCAATTAACAATGTGGGTACAGTCCAACTGTTACAAGAAAAATAACATTATATTAGTCCAACTAATAAAATAATTTTGACGAAATATTTGAAGCGCGTAAAGCTAAGTATTTGAACGAAATTGCAAATTCAATACTAGCCTCCCACTATTTTTTTGCGAGCCTCTAACCCTCTGTCAGTACTTCGGGAAACCCAGTTTCCTAGTGGGCTAGGATCTCGTTAAATAACGCACAACCTTGACTTTGGCAACAAGCTGTATGGATTTTAACTTGGTAGATCTCGAAGATCAATTGGATCTCATCCAATTCCTGTTAGACATTATGTCCCATAGCGTCACTGTTTGTAAATGATATTGTATTATTGTACAAAATTAACTATGTGATAATGAAATTGCCTTTTGCCGTTTTGTAATTTTATTTACTTTGATATATAAATGGCAAAGTCCATATGATTAGTACTGGATTGAGATGATATGAGACAGTATCAATCCATAAGGTTTAATCATTAAATATCCCTAGCCGTAGTATTATCGAGACTGGACATCGATAATGCGGAATAGGCTAGTATTGCGCTTGTGCACGTTGTGAGGGCACAACAGCATAGTTCTCATATATTAAGTATTGGATACTTATGCAAGTGCAATAGGAGGTTGTGTTTTACCGATGGTACGGAAAACAGCTTCGCTCTGGATAGACCCCGCGGAATCCCATTGGTAGTATGTCTATGTGTCTATGGGAGGCCGCATCAGGGTAGGTGTATATGGTCTTAACCTGAGACTTACATCGCTAGTACTTGCGACAATCGGTAAACTTTGGTTTTGGTGGTTGGGGACCTTAACCGGTTCTGTGTACACCTCTTCTGGGTTTATCGAGAAGCGTAGTGTACTGGATGTGATGTCAAGATGGAAGTATCGCTTCAGACATATGGAGGCGATGATCACGCAGGGCACAGAACTAGTACTCTATAAAAGGTTGCAACCGTCGGGACAATATGACCAGGTCAGGATTGTCCGATTTAAAGAGACTAGTTGCTTGATGTCCGATATATGTTTCGTACGGGGCAGACACATCTCCAGCCCTAGGCCTAGCATGTGATCATCCGATACTGGATCGATGTACGCAATACTACGGTATACTACGCCTGATACAGATCTTATATTCCTATAAGAATATTTCTGGAGAATTGGGTAGGCATGGCGCTTTGCTAGAAGCCAACCTTGTCTTGTAAATCGGTAAAAGACGTAGTACGAGGTACGTACGTGTTCGGATTATCCGACGACCGTATTTACTGCCAAAATATCCGGAGATCTCTTGGGTCGCTTCCTGAAGATTCACCTATGATATTTGATTCGAACTTAATTAATCTTGGATTAATTGCGGAGAAACTTTATCTCGGATAAAGTGCCTTATTCAGAGAGAGAGAGCGATTAATTTGGAATTAATCGATAAAATTATTATATTCGATATAATAATCGAAATTCGATTTCGACGCGAAATTAAAATTAGATTTTAATTCGGGCATACGAGTTAATTTAGAATTAATTCGTAAGCGACGTAAATAATAATTTCGCTAGGAGCGATTATTTATTTAAATCCGATTTAATTAACGTCGCGACGCTAGCTCGGTATTTCGGAAATATCGAACCCGAACCGTGAGTGGACGGACGTGGGCCCACTTTCATTGGGAAACGTGTGGGGCCCACATGACACTTGTCATTGATATGGCATTGCATGTTAATAGTGTATAAAACACTCTAAGGCATTGCATGGTGATAGTGTGCATTTCACTCAAAGGCTTTGCATGGAGTTTGAGTGTTTGACACTCTAAGCCATTGCATGGCTTATGTCATAGATTTATTATTAATTTAATAAATTAAACATAAATATAAATTGATTTTTGGTAATACAAAATTAATTAATCAAAAACTCTCTCTCTCTTCTCTCTCAATGCCGAGAACTCCATTGACAAGGGCAAGGAAGATTTGATCTTCCATTTCTCCATTTTTGCTAGCACAAGCAAGGGATCAAAGAGGTGATAGGGAAACCATCAAAGAGCTTGGAATACAAGAGCTTGGAGCTTGGAGTCTTCTTCCTCCTCTTGGCCGAACCTTCCATCACTTGGAGCTTCTACCATTTGATCATCTTCTTCATCACAAGGCATTGTAAGTATGATTCCGCCATACTTCATGTTTTTATATATATTCTTTATAGTATTTCACATGCTTAATCTTTGTTTGGGACATATAATAGAAACCAACAATGGTATCATTGAGCTAGGTTTAAGCATGAAATACTTTAGGTTAAAATTTGTGAAAAATTGATTGAAGCATGTTCTTGTGAAATTTGATGAATGAGTATGCTTAGATGTATGTTAAATGACATTATATGAAATCAATTTTATGAAAAATGCATTGGATGATTTTTCCCCAAAATTTTGACCTTGGCCGAATGGGTGTGTTAAATTGATTGAAGCATGTTCTTATGAAATTTGATTAATAAGTATGCTTGCATGTGTATAACATGATGTTATATGGAATCAATTTTATGAAAAATGCATTGGATGATTTTTTCCCACCTTGGCCGAATGGCATGATGAAATTGATATAAGCATGTTCTTATGAAATTTGATTAATAAGTATGCTTGCATGTGTATAACATGATGATATATGGAATCAATTTCATGAAAAATGCATTGGATGATTTTTCCCTAATCCATGCCTTGGCCGAATGTGTTACTACTTGGAGTAGATTGAAATTTTTTGTGTTTAAGATCATTAGATGACTTAGAACGTGTTCGGGACGAAGATTAGTAATTCAATCGGATTGAAAAACAAATCGACACAAATAACTCACCTTGGCCGAATGTACAAGGACATGAAATGGAGTTGATTTTTGATAAATTAATGTTGGCCATTTAATTTGACAAATACATGATTAATAAATTAAATGGGTATTTTTGAAATATTTGGTTTAATATATTAATCTTGATATTACACTTTAATTAATTGGACTTTAATGTTTGGAATATTAAAATTTAATTAATGGGCTTTAATAATTTAATTGGGCCTTATGGGCTTAAAATTGGTTTTATGGCACTTAAGGGTGATTCCTTATTTGGGCTTGGCAATTGGGTTTGACCCACATTGACCAAAAGCCCAAGCCTTAATAAATCAATTCTAAGCCCATTTGACTTGAATTAAATTCAACATTGGATGTTAATTGGGCTTTGAGACCCAAATGGATTAGATTTAGAATCTAAGTCTTTAAAGCATATTAAAAGTGTAAACATTTGATTTGGAATTAAATAATTGGATTAATATTGAATACGAATTGAATTAGATTTAATTAGTAGTTCGATATAATTCGCGAATTCGTACTTTATGTACTTATTCTCAATCGAGTTGGACTCGCACAAAATCAAACCGTTGTTTGAACATTGGATGATCACATTAACAAAGACTAATTAATTGGATTAGATTGGTTGTAAAAGCATGTCTTGTTTGAATATATATGTATGTGATGAATGAATAGTGTATATCGGATGGATATTAGAAGGAAAGGGTAATTTTAGAAATTATTGTATATTTGGAATTTATAATTGGACCTGCGTGTCCAGCCTTATCTCTTTATCTCTTTGTATTCTCTTCTCACCTAATTCCCCTCAATGTAAATGAGGTTTCTCTTATTGTATTATGTAATTGGGTAGTTGTAGAATAGTGCTAGCGGGGAGAGGAAAGGGAGTGATTTGTTCTAGGAACAAGTTGTTTAAATATCCATCCGCATATCACTATTACTTTACTTTACGCGCTTTATGATGTTTTAGAAGCATGCTTAAGGGTGTATGATGATGAGACCTAACAAAGATAAATAAATTGGTTGCCAATTACGCGAAAAATCCCTCAAACAATATTAAGCGATTTTCCTTCCGTTGAATGATTCTTTCTCAAGATCCGAAATTGGCATTGGTTTGTTGGCCAAAGTCAAGACCTTTGTCAATTGAGGATGTGTTTGAATCATGAGAATTTTGTTCCACATCGGTGTCCTGTCCAAGTTGTGATTTGTTGGCCAAAGTCAAGATCACTTCTTGTCCATCGACATTGATTACGAAATTTTCCTTGTCAATGGGTCCCGCTTAACTGGAATCATTAGGTTTGTTGTGCCAAAGCAAGGCTTAGTTGATTCAGAGGAAATGGTTAGGAAAATGTATTGGATACATTGACATATGTATTAGATATATATGTTTCGGACTTGGATGTCCACCTAACCGGATCTAGGAATTGGATGGGATCCAATTGATCTTCGAGATCTACCTAGTTAAATATCATACAACTTGTTGGCCAAAGTCAAGGTTTGTGTTATTTAACGGGATCCTAGCCCACTAGAAATTAGATTTCCGAGTTGTCTACAGAGGGTTAGAAACTTGAAGAAAATAGTGGGAGGCTATTATTGAATTTGCAATCTCGTTCAGATAATTAGCCTTACTCGGTCTTTCAAAATTATTTCGTCAATATTTAATTGATTAGTTGGACTAATATATCGTTATTTTACTTGTAACAGTTTGACTGTACCCATAACATCGTTGACTTTATAGTTGGACTATAGTTGTCAAGATGACTGGCAAAGGTAATATCCGCGACATAATCATGGGCGATAATGTCTTCAAAGGGACAAACTTTGCCGACTGGGAAATGAACCTCAAGATAGTGCTTGGGGCTGAGAGGGTACTGTATACTATTCAGAGGCCTCTCCCGCCTAAACCCACTGAGCCACTGGAGCTAGAGTTATGGAAGACTCATAGTGACGATTGTGACCAAGCTCAGTCAGTTATGCTAGCTGCAATGACCCAGCATTTCAGACGCCAAAACAGGGACTTGGATCCCTATAACATGATGGCAAGATTGCGTGATCTTCACCGCACTAACAAGCGGATGAAGAGGTACGAGCTAGTAAGGAAACTCTTCCGCTCCCGGATGACAGATGGCGCATCAGTTGAGGCCCACGGGACTCAAATGATCGCTGACATAGATGAGTTAGCCAATATGGGCATTGTCTTGGAGGCAGAGCTGACGATTGATATGATATTACAATCGCTGCCCGATACTTGGAAACAAATCATCGTCAACTATAAGTTGATGGATACTGACGACACTCTTGGAGAGTTGTTGTCCGTGCTGAAGGAGTCCGAAAGGGAACTCCTAAAGGGGAGCAAGCGCGAGGCGCATTATGCATCGACCTCTCATGCGCCAAAGGCTAGGCCCATGGCAATTGGAGGTGCGAGGAAGAGGAAGTTCAAAAAGAAGGGCAAAGGCAATTTGACAGTGGCTTCTAGGAAGCCAAAGGACAAATCTCGCGACATCTGCCTTAACTGCGGGCAAAAGGGGTCACTGGAAACGTGACTGCCAAATAAACATTGTGCAGAAGGAGGATAGCAAGGGTGGCAAGGCTACCGCCTCTGGTATGTTTGTTATTGAGATAAATATGAATACTTCTAGTTTTAAAAATTGGATTTTTGATTCTGGTTGTGGTGCTCATATTTGTACTGATGTGCAGGATCTGCATGATAGCAGGATGCTGGCGACAGGGGAGATGGATCTACGGGTCGGAAACGGAACACCAGTTGCTGTTTTGGCCGTAGGGACTTTTGTTTTAGAACTGCCCTCAGGGCATGTACTTAAACTTTTAAACTGTTATTTTGTACCTAGTTTAACTAGGAATATTATATCTGTATCCTTGTTAACCCAGCAGGGTTACACTTTTGTATTTAGAAACACTGGGTGTTATTTATATAAAAATGATGCAGAAATTTGCATAGCTGTTGCAAATAACGGTCTTTATATTTGAATATAAATGAATCTCCTAAAATGACAAACAAAAGGCTCAAAGGAGTAATCTAAAAGATGAAGCTTATATGTGGCATTGTCGTCTAGGACACATTAACAAGACTCGCATATCCACACTTCGAAGAGTGGGTACTTGGACGAATTTGATCTCAATTCATATGACGTCTGCGAATCTTGTCTTTTAGGCAAAATGCCTAAATCACCTTTTAGTGGTAAAGGTGAACGTACCACAGAACTGTTAGCTCTCGTTCATACTGACGTATGCGGGCCCATGTCTAGCCAGGCTAGAGGTGGATTTCACACTACTTCGTAACCTTTACAGATGATGCATCTCGTTACGGTTATGTGTATCTTATGAGACACAAGTCGGAAACTTTTGAGAAATTCAAAGAGTTTCGACACGAAGTGGAGAAACAAACAGGGAAGAGTATTAAGACATTACGGTCAGACCGTGGTGGCGAATACTTGAGTTATGAGTTTCAAGATTACTTGAAAGAATATGGTATTCTTTCGCAGTGGACTCCTCCTGGAACACCGCAATTAACGGTGTGTCCGAACGGAGAAACCGCACCTTATTGGACATGGTGAGGTCAATGATGAGTCGCACTGAGCTACCAATATCCTTCTGGGGATACGCATTAAACAGTGCTATACTTATTTTGAATAAGGTACCGTCGAAGTCTGTTGAACAGACTCCATATGAGATATGGACAGGAAGGAAACCAGGTTTCTCTTTCCTAAAGATTTGGGGATGCTGGGCATATGTTAAACGTTTGGAAGGTACCAAACTTGAACCCAAATCGGATAAATGCCTTTTCGTAGGATATCCTAGGGAAACCAAAGGATATTACTTCTATTACCCACAAGAGAACAAAGTATTTGTTCTCTACATGCGTTTTCCTTAGAAGGAATTCCTAAATGCAGTGGTAAGTGGGAGGAAAGTAGAAATCGATGAAGATCGTAGTGATACTGTTCCTGGCAATGAATCAACGACGGATCAAGAACTGACCGTCCGGGATGAGTCTGTACCACAAACTTCACATACACAAGGACCGCGTAGGTCGGAGAGAGTCAGAACAGTACCGACCTGAGAGGTATGGGTTCCTGATCTCACCTCATATAGATATTAATCTTATTGAGGATAATGAGCCGGCTACGTATGAGGAAGCGATACAAATATCGATTCCGCTTTATGGCAAGAAGCCATGAAGTCCGAGATGGATTCCATGTACGCCAACCAAGTTTGGACACTGGTTGATGCACCAGAAGGCGTAAAGCCTATTGGATGCAGATGGATCTTCAAGAAGAAGACCGACATGGATGGCAACGTACAAACGTACAAAGCTAGGCTTGTAGCGAAGGGGTATCGTCAACAATACGGTATTGATTATGACGAGACCTTCTCACCCGTTGCCATGATTAAATCCATTCGGATAATGCTTGCAATAGCTGCATATTTCGACTTCGAGATATGGCAGATGGACGTTAAAACCGCTTTCCTTAACGGAAACCTTTTGGAGGATGTTTATATGCAACAGCCTGACGGTTTTATCGTGCCAAGACTTGCAAACAAGGTTTGTAAGTTAAATCGATCCATTTATGGATTGAAGCAAGCATCACGGTCATGGAATCAACGTTTTGATGAGATCATAAAAGAATATGATTTCATGCAAAACGCAGATGACCCTTGTGTATACAAGAAGGTTAGTGGGAGAGCACTTACTTTTATCGTCCTTTATGTCGACGACGTATTGCTGATAGGCAATGACATTCCCATGCTAACGTCGGTGAAAGCTTGGCTTTCATTAAAATTCTCCATGAAAGATCTGGGAGAAGCAGCCTTTATTCTTGGAATAAAGATCTACAGGGATAGATCTAGAAAGCTGCTTGGACTCTCCCAGAGTACATACATTGATAAAGTGTTGAAGCGATTCAACATGGAACAATCCAAGAAGGGATTGGTTCCAATGATACGTGGTACCTCTCTGTCTAAGGACATGTGTCCTAAGACTCATGAACAGAGAGACAACATGAGTCGGATACCGTTCGCCTCGGCAGTCGGATCGATCATGTATGCCATGATATGTACACGACCTGATGTCTCATATGCTTTGAGCATGTGTAGTCGCTATCAGGCCGATCCAGGTGAAGGTCACTGGATAGCAGTTAAGAATATCCTTAAATATCTTAAACGAACTAAGGATGCTTTCTTAATTTATGGAGGTGGAGAACTTGCGGTATCTGGGTATACCGATGCAAGTTTCCAAACCGACAAGGATGACTACAGGTCACAATCCGGGTACATTTTTTGTTTGAATAACGGAGCAGTGAGCTGGAAATCTTCCGCCTGAATTAAAATCTAATTTCAATTCCGCGTCGAAATCCAATTTTGTATAATATATCGAATATATTATTTTATCGATTAATTCCAAATTAATCGTTCTCTCTCTTAAATGATATTTTATCCCAGATAAAATATCTCCGTAATTAATCCCTGATAATTTTCTCTCTCTACTATTAATCCTATATTAATAAAGTGCGAGTCATACGTCATCGGTGAATCTTCCGGAAGCGACCCATGAGATCCCCGGATATTTTGGCAGTAAATTCGGTCGACGGACTATCCAAACACGTAAGTACCTAGTACTACGTTTGTACCGATTTATAAGACAAGGTTGGCTTCTAGCAAAGCGCCATGTCTACCCAATTCTCCAGAAATATCCTTACAGGAATATGTGATCTATATCAGGCGTAGTATACGTAGTATTGCGTATCTCGATCCAGTATCTTCGATCCGTACGAAGCATATATCAGATCTCTGGTAACAAGTCTCTATAATCGGATATACATGACCTAGTCATAATATCCCGATAGCTGCAGCATATAAGAGAACAAGTTCCATATCCTACGTGACCATCATCTCCACTATGACCGGAGTGATACTTTCGTCTTGACATCACACCCAACACACTATGATTCTCAATATAACCCCAGCAGAGGCGTACACATAACCTGTTAAAGCCCGGGACGCCTAAAACCAAAGTATATTGATTGTTTGCAATATTAGCGGTGCAAGTCTCAGGTTAAGACCAAATACACCTACCCTGATTTCGGACTTCCATAGACACATAGTCATACTACCAATGGAATTCCGAGGGGGTCTATCCAGAGCGAAGCTGTTTCCCGTACCACCGGTAAACACAACCTCAGACTACACTTGCATGAGTATCTTATACCCAAATATATGAGAACTATGACGTTTTGCCCTCACAACGCGCACAAGTGTAATACTAGTCTTTTACGCATTATCGATGTCCAATCTCGATAATACTCTGACTAGGGATATTTATTCATTAAACCTTCGTGGATTGATACTGTCTCCTATCATCTCAATCCAGGAACTAATCATATGGACCTTCTATCATTTATACATCTTTGGTGATCTAATCACAAATGATAAAATAGCAATTTCCTTTGTCACATAGTTAATTTGTACAACAACACCATGATCTGTACAAACAGTGATGCTATGGGTCATAACTGTCCAACATTGACCTTGGAAAGCTTCTTAATCAATGTCGATGGACAAGAAGTGATCTTGACTTTGGCCAAAAAATCACAACTTGGACAAGACACCGATATGGAACAAAGCTTTCATGATTCAAACACATCCGCAATTGACAAAGGTCTTGACATTGGCCAACAAACCAATGCCAATCTTGGATCTTGAGTAAGAATCACTCAATGGAAGGAAAACACTTAATATGTTTTGAGGGTTTTTCGCGTAAATTGGCAACCAATTTATTATCTTTGTTAGGTCTCATCATACACCTTTAAGCATGCATTCTAAAAGCATAATAAGGCGCGGAAAGTAAATTAATAATGATATGTGGATGGATATTTAACAACTTATTCCTAGAATAAATCACTCCATTTCCTCTCCCCGGCTAACATTATTCTTCTTCTACCCAATTACATAATACAATAATAGAAACCTCATTACATTGAGAGGAATTAGGTGAGAAGAGAATACAAAGAAATAATGAGAGATAAGGCTGGACACGCAGGTCCAATTTAATGAATTCCAAATTTACAACAATTTCTAAAATTGCCCTTTCCCTTCTAATATCCATCTGAAATACGCTATTCATTCAACACATCCATGTATTCATTCATAGCATGCAATTCAATCAATCTAATCCAATTAATTAATCTTTGAATTATGTGATCATCCAATGTTCAAACAATGATTTGACTTTGCGCGAGTCCAACTCGTTTGAGAATAAGTACTCAAAGTACGAAATCTTGAATTATATCGAACTACTCGTTAAATCTAATTTAATTGGTATTCAATACTAATTCATTTATTTAATTCCAAATTAAATAGCTACACTTTTTAATGCGCTTTAACGAATTAGATTCCAAATCTAATCTAATCGGGTCTCAAAGCCCAACTAACATCCATGTTCATTTAATTAAAGTCCGATGGGCTTTCAATTGATTTCATAAGGCATGAGCTTTGGTCAATATGGGTCAAACCCAATTACCAAGCCCAATTAAGGAATCACCCTCATTTGTCAAGAAACCAATTTCGGCCAATAAGGCCCAATTAAACTTATAAAGCCCATTTGTTATATTTGGACTTAATGGAATGATTTAGGCCCAATTTGGATCCAATCCAATTGGCCTAAACCAACTTGGCCCAACCAAGTCCATAAGGCCCAATTCAAAATCAAGCCCAATTAATCAAAATTTAAAATTCCAATTTTATATTCAATTAACCAAAGTGTAATACATCAATTAATTATCTAAATTAATATTTCCAAAATAAAAATTTAATTAATTAATTATGTATCCAATTGTTCAACTTATGTCTAACATTTTGAATCAAAAAAGCAAGTCATTACATGCTAGATAGCTCACGACATTGTAGGGTTATTTTGTCCGATTTCATTTTTCAATCTGATTGAATTTTAAATCAACATTTCCCAATCGTTTCAAGTCATCCAATGATCAAGAAACAAAAAATACCATGACTATAGAGTAATCTCTACATTCGGCCAAGCCATGTATTGGGCAAAAAATTGATCCAATCAAATTTTCAAGAAATTGATCATATAAAACTTCATAACATCATCATTCAAGCATACTCAATCAATCAATTTTATCAAATCATGCTCAAATTGATTTACCCAAATTTTACCCTAATTCATTTCATGCTCAAACTGGCTCTGATACCATTGTTGGGTTTCTAGGTTAATCCCAAGATCAAAATAAGCATAGAAATGTGAATGAATAATCAAATAAGAGTGGCAGAAACACACTTATATTGAACGGTTTTGGATGTGTTGAGAAGCAAAAATTCCTCCAAGAACTCTTTGTGAAATTCGGCCAAGGGGTCCTACAAGAAATGATGTCCAAGCTCCAAGCTTTTGTGGATTCCAAGTCTTGAGTTGGTTTCCCTAACACCTTGTATGATTCCTTTGATGTGTGTGCTAGCACTCAAAAATTGCCACAATTTTTTATCTTGTTCTTACAGACTTTCGGCCAAGTGAAGAACAAAGGGGGGAAGAGAAAATTGCTTCCAATTTTCGGTAATGAGAGAGAGTAGAAGACTTGTGTAAATTTATTTCAAAAATCAATTAATTGATAACAAAAGTTGGTTTGGTAAGAGTCAATCAAAACTTGACTTTGGAGTGTATTAGAAGCCACCACCAACTTCACCTAAACCCATCAACCAAAAGCAACTTAAGTTGACAAGTGAAGTGACATGTGATGTGACATGTGGGCCCCACTCAATTCCAAATGCGAGTGGGCCCGCAAACACTCCTGGGCTCGGGTTCGCTCATTCCGAATTAACGAACTTCCGTCCGAAGCATATATCGGATCACTAGCAACTAGTCTCTTTATTATCGGATAATCAGGACCTAGTCATATTATCCCGATGGTTGCAACCCTTTAGAGAACCAGTTTTTTATCCCTGCGTGACCATCATCTCCATATGACTGAAGTGATACTTCTGTCTTGACATCACATCCAATACACTACGATTCTCTATAAACCCAGAAGAGGCGTACACAGAACCTGTTAAAGTCCTGGACGACCAAAACCAAAGCGTATTGATTGTCGCAAGTACTAGCGATGCAAGTCTCAGGTTAAGACCAAATACACCTACCCTGATGCGGATTCCCATAGACACATAGTCATACTACCAATGGGATTCCGCGGGGTCTATCCAGAGCGAAGCTGTTTTCCGTACCATCGGTAAAACAAAACCTCCTATCACACTTGCATAATTATCCAATACTTAAATACATGAGAATTATGCTGTTACGCTTCCATAACACGCACAAGTGCAATACTAGTCTATTCCGCATTATCGATGTCCAGTCTCGACAATACTACGACTAGGGAAATTTAATGATTAAACCTTTATGGATTGATACTGTCTCATATCTTATCAATCCGGAACTAATCATAAGGACTTTCATCATTTACACATTTAAGTAATCTAATGACGAAATGATAAGAGGTAATTTCCATTGCTACTAATTAATTTGTACAAAAACACAATGTCTTTTACAAATAGTGACGCTATGAGTCATAATTTTCCAACAGTATGTATGTAGACAATAGAACTTGACGACGCTGTTCTAGGCTCGCGACCTAGTTGGGAGTACGAAATAACATGGAGTCGCCACCCGGTGTGAACCGGATAAAGATTTAAGGCCGCACTCACCCCTCGCAAGGGAAGACCTCAAACCGTTGGGTTGGGAATGGTCCCTTAATTATGTCACTTGTGATGATATGATTTCTGCAATAAACTAACCGAATCTATTCAACATTCATGCTCAAGGGTAATCTACGCCTAAGTCCGCATGCATAATAATAACAATGAGAACCTATATCTAAGTTCGCATACTTCAAAGTAAGTTGTCATAACGGCAAACACGCAATAACATACAATCATCACACAAGCATGCACAATTATCTAATGCGGAAAATAAATAAGAATCTAAGCATAAATATAAATTTAAATCCTTAATGTGAAAACAACCTAATCATGCATAAAGAAATAACTTTTCATTGACTAAATCATGCTTAAGATAAATAACATGCTAATAACCCTAATCATGCTTTAATAACAAATAAATAACCTACGAACTACAACATGCTCAAACACAAGTTTGGATGAGACGAAATACGTGTGTTTTAAGTGGTACGTGGCGTTGTATCCCAAGTACAAACCGCACTACCGTCCATTCGGATTCGGCTACGGAATTTATGTCCGGGTTTCCATCCTATATACCACAAAAGGGAACACATATTCCGCTCATCCAACAATCACATCATGCCTCAAACGACTCTCATGCGATAATATTCAGATTAAATAAAATAAACGAAAGATGATGAATAAAAGGGTGCCCTCAGGTCTAACCTCTTTCGTCGTCTCAAGAAAGGGTGTTACACGTCCGTTGGAAGGGTGAATGATCCACAACTCTTTTGGTTCACTAACTCAATGTCTTTCCTCGCTGTTTTGCTGCTCGGGTTGCTGTTTTTAGTCCGTTTCGCTGCTGTCTTTGTGCTGCGTTTCAGGTCACTGTTTTGGTTATTTAGGGGACTGTTTTTGGCGATTTGAGGCTAATTGGCTTGTGGTTTTAAGGGGTTTTAGGGGAAACTTTGTGCAGTTTTTTAGTGAAGTTTTAGGGTGGTTTTAGGGCTGGTTTATGGGTTAAAATCGCAACAAAAACTGGTCATAATGGGGAGGCAGAATGCGGCAGTTTAGGTGCAGTGCAGTGGGTGTTTTAGGCTTTCAGGTCAGGCGTGCAGTGAGGCTATGTGTAGGGGGCTGTTTGTGGCGACTTTAGGGCTGTGTAGGGGGCTGTTTTGGCATGGATTAGGGGCTGTGAAAGGAGGTTTAGGTGCGGCAAAGGGGCAGTGCAGTGGGTGATGGGCGTGAATGGAGGGAGTGGAGGAAGGTGATTCACAGCAGTGAGGGCTTTAGGGGATGCGGCAATAAGGCTTGGAGGAGGTGTTTGGGCGTGCGAAGGAAGGCTTAGACTTGTCTTGGGCGTGAATTTGACGAGTGTCTGCTAGGGTTATGAAGGATGGTGAAGGCATCTTTTTATAGGCAAATGGGTGGAGGTTATCCTTGTACGACAAGGAATAGGATTTCTAATTGATGGTGACATCTCCTAATCCGCGTCACACAAGGATAGAATCTCTACAATGATTGGCAATGATTGGGATATGGATTTGATTTGATTTCTTTGAATTAGGAGGGGATTTGTCTAGATTTAAGCATGTGATAAATATGTATCTACCTAATTAAGGAAGGAATGGGCGTGAATAAGGCTCATTGGGCGTGGGCTTGGTTTGGCTTGGTGGGCTTGGGTATTTTGGGTTTGGTTTGGGTTTGGTAAGTGGTCTACGGGGGTTTTGGGCCAAGGATGAGCTTTGAAACGGAAGTCCAACAAGCAACCGAAGCTAAGCAACTGGATTAAGTCCAACAAAAATTCCATTTTCTAACTTTACCCTTCCAACGTCCGTTTCCCGCGGCTTTCACAACTAAAGAGATAGTGTCTCCATACGAGACTCATCATCGGGCTGATATGCAAAAATACGATGCCTACAGTCGCCCCCACTTTGATGGGACTTATACAGTGTGTGACAATGACAATTCCTATCAAAGTACGTGCAATGCATTTTTACTTACCTGGCTCGCCAGCTCCCACATGGTCAGCCTGCTACTTCGAACTGTTTTGATGATGTAGTGGATATGGTGGCGAGGTGCCTCGACCTGGGCTTTGTTCCCGAACCACCGAATGTGAACTGTGAGACGCATCCCGAGACTGCAACCGACAATGGGGGCACCTCGACCTAACACCGCTGACAATAGGGACCTCGCCCTCGAACTGATGATGTAGTGGGCACCTCGACCCGGAACTACAACCCCAATGGGGGCACCTCGACCCTGGGCACCTCGACCCAACATCGCTGACAATAGGGACCTCACCCTCCCCTCGAAATGATGATGTAGTGGGCACCTCGACCCCGGGCACCTCGACCCGGAACTACAACCGACAACATGGGCACCTCGACCCGGAACTACAACCGAAAGGGGGCAACTCGACCCTAGGTACCTCGACCCAACACCGCTGACAATTGGGACCTCACCCTCGAACTGATGATGTAGTCGGCACCTCGACCGGAACTACAACCGACAATGGGGGCACCTCGACCCTGGGCACCTCGACCCAACACCGCTGACAATAGGGACCTCGCCCTCAAACTTATGATGTAATGGGCACCTCGACTCTGGGCACCTCAACCCGGAACTACAACCGACAACGGGGGCACCTCGACCCTGGGCACCTTGACCCAACACCGCTGACCATAGGGACCTCACCTCGGACTGATACTGATGTGGGCCTCTCCCCAAAACTGATACTGATGTGGGCCTCGCCCCCAGAGTGCCATACCCGGCTTGTTCATTTCCAAACTATGTTCCATTCTCGGAGTGCCATTCCCGGCTTTTTCTTTCCCGAATTGTGTTCCATTCTCGGCTGGTTCATTCTCAAACTTTGCTCCATTCTCAGAGTGCCATTCTCGGCTTGTTCATTCTCGAACTGTGCTCCATTCTCAGATTGCCATTCTCGGCTTGTTTATTCCCGAAACTCTACTCCATTCTCGGATTGCCATTCCCGGCTTTCTGATGATGTGTGGGCCTCAACCCTAGGACTCATCCCCAAAACTGTACTGATCTGGGCCTCGCCCCCAGACTAACACTGATGTGGGCCTCGCCCCAAACTGATATGGGTGTGGGCTTCGCCCCAGATTGATACTGATGTGGGCCTCGTCCCAAACTGATATGGGCCTCGCCCCAAACTGATACTAATGTGGGCCTCGCCCCAAACTGATATTGACGTGGGCCTCGCCCCAAACTGATGTGGGCCTTGCCCCAAACTGATACTGATGTGGGCCTCGCCCTGGGACTCATCTCCAAAACTGATGCTGATGTGGGCCTCAGCCCTAAGGCTCATACTGATGTGGACCTCGACCCTGGGACTCATCCCCAAAACTGCTGATGTGGACCTCGACCCTGGGACTTATCCCCAAAACTGATACTGACGTGGGCCTCAACCCTGGGATTCATTCTTGAAACTGTTGTCAAAGTGGGCCTCGACCCTGGGAGCCATTCCCGAAGCTGCTGGTAAGATGGGCCTCGGCCCTGGGATTCATTCTTGAAACTGCTGTCAAAGTGGGCCTCGACCCTGGGAGCCATTCCCGAAGCTGCTGGTAAGGTGGGCCTCGGCCCTAGGATTCATTCCCCTGGGATTCATTCCAAAACTCTGATGATATGGGCCTCGACCCTGGGATCATTCCCGAATTCATTCCAAAACTCTGCTGATGTGGGCCTCGACCCTGGGATTCATTCCAAAACTCTGATAATGTGGGCCTCGACCCTGGATTCATTCCCGGATTCATTCCAAAACTCTGATGATATGGGCCTCGACCCGGGACTCATCCCCAAAACTGAAATTGATATGGGCCTCAACCCTGGGACTCATCCCCAAAACTACTACTCATATGTTGCTGATTCTGGTTGGCTTGTCTTTGCCGCTTTCTCTTTTTCTTCTTTGAAACATGTGAATACAAAACAAACACAAAAAAAGAATGCAAAATGTGTTACGTGTATGCATGCATGCATGAATGAATTTCCTATTCCGTTGGGGTTAGGCCTTCCGCCAGTTCTCCAGGTGATTGCTCAGTCTTTACTCTGGTCTCATGGCTCAATTCCCTGTTATACTTCTTATTCACGGGGTGGTAGACTGGTCGCCCCCAGTCTTGATTTAGCTTTCTGCTCTCCGCTGTTTGCACTTGGTCAAGATGAACCACATGGTGGGGCCTTCCATATCATCATGCTATACATGCTACGAAATAGTCCCAATAGTTAGACATATCATGTCCTCAAATAATGCTAGTAATGAAAACCAAAGAACTTTCAAAACAGCCAATGCAACTCAAATCCAAGTCTTTGAATAGATGATCTAAGCCAGACTCAAAGTGTGTGTGTGCGCAAAGGTTCTTTCACAGCTCGATTCCTAGATAAGCCAACTCAATGATTTCATTTCAAAAATTGTGATCGATGGGTCAAACCAACCTAGATGTCTCAGTTACGCTCTGTAATTGCTTTTGCGTGCTCAATGTGATATGGTTTTATCTTTCTTTTCCTTTGTCTCTCTTTTTTCTTTTCATTTTGAACTTTTTTTTTTCTCTTTTTTTTCAACACACCTACCCTTAAGGTAGCATTTCTCCTCATGGTGTGGTCCTAATACTCGCCCATGGCTAGCTTCACGCTTATTGGTTATAGGGGGTTCAATTCTTTTCTTTAGAGACTTTTTTTCATTTTCAACCATACCAGACATCATAACATAAGAAAATCAAGATAGACATATAAGCAAACGGTCATTCACCAACCTACAATTTCTTCAACTAGTCACATTGCCAACTACTCAGGTTTTCACCGCTAAGAACCTATAGTGAAGTGCTTACGAGTCTATCATAGATCAATCACTCAAAGTATCAGATAAAAGCACATCAAGAGTTTATCGTTTCTAAGATTTCACCCTAAAGCAAACGATTTCATCATTGGACCTATGTCTAACTATCAAGGACTAAAAACAAATAAATTTTTTTTTCTTTTTTCCTATTTTTTTCGGGCCCACCATGGTCTTTCTATCCTTGCCATAAAATTTTCCGTTTCTCGGTTTCCTTTTCTCGATAATCCATGTTTGCAACTCTTTTTGACAATCTTTCTTTCTTCTCTAACCCAACAGATATCTATGATGGCTTTTAAGACACGGGGTTAACATGATGTTTGTATGCGTGAGATGCATGAGATATAATATGTTTATGGTTATCAAAAGCATAAAGGGGCAATTTCCCTGGGATATATGAATGTGGTTCATATGCGGGTTTATAGAAGTATAGACAAAGGCTCTCGCTGACGAAGGATTGCCCACAACTAGGACTCCCCACTAAAGGGTTCGAGCGACCAAGTGAGCGCACTTTTTTATACCTTAAGGTACGTGCCAACGAGTTATGGTGTGTGGACTGACTGTCAAATGGATTTCCCGTTGTAGATTCCGCAGAGGGATGGTGGATGTGCGAGGCTCTCTTAATACCCACAGCCTCTTAGCTCTTTCGCTTGATGACAAAAATAAACAACGAGTCCTCCAAATTAGTCCATCACAATAAGCTACAAGTAAATGATTGTTGGTAATTATCTAAGGTCCCAAGATCAAATCAAGACATGAAAACATGCGTGAATACACCAATGAAGATAGCGGAATACTTACATTGATCGGTTATGTCGATTTGAAGACGAATCAAGGCAAAAAACGTACTGCCTTTGTAAGCCCACTGCAGCAGTCCATGCTCACTGTCTTGGCAGTTTCGGGTCTCAAAACGAAGCTCCAAACTCCGTCGGATGAATCCCGCCTCATGGGTGAACCTCCCTACCACCTTCGCAAGACTCGTAGTGTGCTAGCACTTGAATTTTCACCATGAAAATCCAACCCTTGGTTCCCTTTAGTGTCACGTTTTTCTGGTTCAAAACCAGTCCCAAAATTCTGTTTTGGGCGTGAGAGGAAGAGAGAAAATGTGAGAGATGAAATTGTGTTAAGTTATTCAAATGATTTACCAAAAATCAATTTATATTTATGCCATAATTTTCATTAAATTAATAATAAAATTATGACACATAACATGCAATGGCTTAGAGTGTCAAACACTCAAACTCCATGCAATGACATTGAGTGCAATGTACACAATCTACATGCAAAGCATTAGAATGACATGTGTCATGTGGGCCCACACGTTTCCAAATGAAAGTGGGCCCACGTGCACTCACGTGTTCGGGTTCGATTATTTCCGAAATACCGAGCTTACGTCGCGACGTTAATTCAATCGAATTTAAAATAAATAATTGCGCCTGGCGAAATTATTATTTACGTCGCTAACGAATTAATTCTAAATTAACTCGTTTGCCCGAATTAAAATCTGATTTTAATTCCGCGTCGAAATCTAATTTCGTCTAATATATCGAATATATTAATACATCGATTAATTCCGAATTAATCGTTCTCTCTCTTTAGATGATATTTTATCCCGGATAAAACATCTCCGTTATTAATCCTAGATTAATTTTCTCTCTCTTCTGTATAATCCCAGATTATTCAAGAGTGCGAGTTGTGCGTCATCGGTGGATTATCGGGAAGCGACCCATGAGATCCCGGATAATCTGGCAGTAAAATACGGTCGTCGGAGGTATCCGAATCACGTACGTACAAGTACTACGTTCTACCGATTTACGAGACAAGGTCGACTCCTAGCAAAGCACCAAGTCTACCTAATTTTCCGGACATATCCATTAAGAATATTAAGATCTGTATCAAGCGTAGTATACTAATGTATTGTGTATATCGGCCCAGTATCGGATAGCACGTGCTAGGGCTGGGGCTGGATAAGTGTCTGCCCCGTCCGAAACACATATCGGATGTTGGTAACTAGTCTCTATAATCGGATATTCATGACCTGGTCATAATATCACGATTGGATGCGCATCACTTTAAGAGCACTAATACCGTATCCTGCGTGACATCATCTCCATTATGACTGGAGTGACACTTCCGTCTTGACATCACATCCAATACACTACGATTCTCAATATACCCGGCATTGGCGTACAACGAACCGAAAGAACGGTACAGTCCTAGACGACCTCAACTAAAGTATATCGATTGTCGTAAGCATTAGCGATGTAAGTGTCAGGTTAAGACTATACACACCTACCTTGATTTCGGCCTCCCATAGACACATCGTCATAATACCAATGGGATTCCGAGGGGTCTATCCAGAGCGAAGCTGTTTCCCGTACCATCGGTGAAACACGACCTCCTATCGCACTTGCATAAGTATCCAATACTTATATATATGAGAACTATGTCGTTGTGCCATCACAACGCGCACAAGTGCAATACTAGCCTATTCCGCATTATCGATGTCCAGTCTCGATAATACTACGGCTAGGGATATTTAATGATTAATCCTTCGTGGAATGATACTGTTCATATCATCTCAATCCAGGAACTAATCATAGGGACCTCTCTTCATTATATATCTATGGTGATCTAATCACAAATGATGAGAGTGCAATTTCCTTATTACATAGTTAATTTGCTACAACAACACGATGATCTGTGCAAATAGTGACGCTATGGGTCATTTGTCCAACAATGATTATCTAGGTGCCTTCACAGTTTTCACTATAGAAAGGTAGTGAATGAAGGGAAGGACACCAAACCATTACCTAGCCTTAAAAATTTCCTTTGATTAAACCCCTTTTCAACCCATTATAGCACGGTTAACTAAAGCACAAATCATAAACATCACAAGACATGATTTCGGGGCCAATTCTCTATCCTAGTGGAGTCGCCAGACTGTAGACAATAGAAATTGACGACGCGGTTCTAGCAACAATCACATTGTTCTCAGGGGGATTTATAAGTACTATACTTATGGTTTCCCTTAGGGTAACCTATATTGGCACTAATATCCAATTTGGGTTCTTAGTTGGTATCATCCAAACTTTATGCCTGGCATACCCAAATTATCAG